>CANYCX010121065.1:0-19390 GCA_948193385.1 Breynia disticha f. nivosa
TCAAAAATTTCTTAAATTTAAAATTAGAAATTTAATAGCGGAGTATTAAGAGAAATAAAATTTTTGTGCGAAGGAATTAGTTAAAATTAAGAATATGATTAATTTAAATTAATTAAATAAAGATTCAATTTTTCTTATGTACAAAAATTTACGGAATTGAGGAAAAAGGTTCATTTGGGCAAAAGAAATAAAAATAAATTTGTGAGGGTATTTTGGACAAAAACCTAAAGCTACATGGAACCCTAAAGAGCCACACATTGGGGAAACCTTAAAGAACTCTCCCTCCACTCTTCTTTTCACCTCACAACTGCCTCTTTCTCTCTTCCTTATCCCTTACGCCATCTCCCTCTCTCGTTTCTCCTCCGTCACTGCCACCACCATCTCTTCCTCCTCTCTTCTGTCGCTCCCTCTCCTCTACATAGCCATGTCGTCGACCCATTCCCTTCCTTTTCTGGTTGTTGCACGTGCCTTCCTCTTCCTCTCACAGACAAACTGCGCGTCTCCACCATACCGCAACGTGCAGCATCGTGTGCTCAGCCACACCCCACCATAAACAGAGCACGTCAGATGTGCCTTCCAACAGCCATGCGTCATGTTTTTGTCTCCCATTTTGGTAAGCAAGGTGGGTTTTTTGCGGGTAAAATCCCTAATTTTAGTTAAGGGGAAATTGGGAATTAATGTGTTGTATTGGGTTAGTTGGATTTGCAGGTTTGGGAAAGATTGGAGTGTCAGAAGGTGCTACCCAGAACTAAAACATCTCTATTTTAGGTGGGTTTATTAAAAGGTGGAATTTTTACACTAGTTGGATAATTGTGAGACGTAAATTGATGAGGTTTTGTAAGTTGAATGTTAAGATAGAATTATTTTGGTCGTTTGTTGTAAAACAAAGGAAAAATAATGATGATTAAGGGCGAATTGAAATGTTGAATTTTTTTTTCGAGATAAACAAAATTAGAGGAGATTATGTTGTTGATATTCTTAACTGATTTTTTCAATAAATCTTAGGTTGTGGAGGTTAAGTTGGGAGTTGACGAATTAAAGAAGTGGTTGAAATTTATGATATATAAATGAACATATAAATATGTGTAAATTGAGTAATGGATTTAGAGCAGATATATCATTGATTTTTCTTAATGAACTAATTCGGCACAAGCGAAGTTAAGGTGTTGTAAAGGTTTAATTGTAAGTTATCGCAATATATAATGAGTGTGTGATTGACACTATATTGCATATCATGATTTGGGATGGTGGTCCTATTGAATGTCATTTGTGGCATTGCATGAGCACAATTGCATGTTCATATTTTGAGAAGATAAAGGGAAGACGAGTTGTTCTTTCATATGATGAAAAGGGGATTGGACCAATTGAAAACAAAAGAGCATGTGTCTCTTGTTGTGATTAAAAATGAGCGAGAGCTCAACTTATGAATGGGGAGGCGAGATGTTCTCCTCGAATGGGAAGGCAAGATGTTCTAACCCGAAAGGCGAGTTGTTCTTTTGTGCAAATAAAGGGGATTAGCCAAATACGTGAGTAGACTCTCTCAGGTGCACCATAAAGGAAGACCCTAGAGCATGCATAGTTGTATGAGAATGCATTGATATCGCATCTTTGCATTCATCCTTACCTTATGTTTTTCATGTATATGAATTGGGAACTTGTTTATGCTTGCCATGGTTATAGAATGTATGATTGTGAATAATACAATGGATTGTGTTTATGAGTATTATGTGATTAGTATGTTAAATGATGTTTTTGGAAGAAATGACATAAAATTGGCTTATGTATGCATAGATGGGTTTTATTGATAGATTGGATGTTTAAAAGTTAAAGATATGGTTGGAAATGAGGTAACAATTGTGTGTGTGTGTTGATATGGTCAATGTGATTTTTAAAGGTTGAAAACTTGTGGGTTATGTGTTAAAGGAATGTGGTTATGGACTTTGTGTATGTGCGTATATATGATGAATTGATAAATGGATTAGGATGGAAATGACGACTATGAAAGGATTATGTTGAAATGATGTTACCACTTATTTGTGTTTTGGTTGAGTTGTTATGTTTGGTTGAGGTTTATGCTGAGATTTTCAGGAAGAAAGCCAGAACGGGTTACAAAAATCGTTTCCCTAATCATTCCACTTTTAGAATCAATTTGTGAAGGCCTGAATGGACTACAGAATGGTTTATCTAAACTGTTCCCCAGGCCGTTCCACTTCCTGAGGGTTTTGTGAAGGAGCAAACGGTTTCCAAAATAGTTTGCGTAAATTGTTTTGCAAATCGTTTCAGTTCCAAAAAGAATTTTGAAGGATCAAAACAATTTTGGAAACAATTTGGGTAATCTGTTCCTTAGACAGTTCCCATGTAAGAAATAGTATAAAAATGCAAATAAGTGTGTTATGAGTGTTTTACAAAGACATAAAGATACCTTGTTTGCAGTGATTTTTGAAAAATGAACTGTGTTCAATATGGCACGTCGTGCCATCTGGGAATTTAAGCATGAACACGACATCGTGTTCCATAAGCACACCCCGTGCTGGCTGAAGATTCCCCTGTCCTTGACTATCACTCACTGTCGACATAGGATCACTACTTTGTAGAACTAACTCTCCTTATTATTCACAAATATAGAAACTACCAGTCATCATCCTACACTCCCCTAAATGGCACCTTTGATAATAGGGACATACTGATCTAGGTTGCCCTATAACTGATGCTGAACTGCCCAAAATTTCTTTACTAAATCCTCTACCATAGTATGACTAAAATAGAAGAGGTAGTGATCGGACTCTTGTATCTCCTCAGTATCTAGTACGAGTAGGGGTAGTCTTAGTTCTCTTCCCTAGCCTACTAGACTCCCCATGATGTGCGATTCTTTTCTATTTACTTTATTTTTATTCTTTACCATCGTCCTTGAGGAATTCTTTTGCTCTAATTGTTGCATCCCTCATTTTTTAATAATATTTCATTTATGTTCTAGGTATCTATTTACAGATAGCTTTGTTCAAACCATCTTCAAATTTTGTACACTTATCTCTTTCATTAGGGATAAAGTTTGTAGTGTGATGAGCTAACTAGGTAAACTTTAATTTGTAAACAGTCACAGTCATTTTCCTTTGCTTGAAAGCTAGGTATTCTTTTTGTTTTGCATCTGTGTAGACTTTCGATATATACTTCCTCCTAAACTCTCTCAAGAAATCCTTCCATGTTATTACCCAAAGAAACTTTATAAAGTGTGGATTGTGGAATAGTCTTCTACTAATCATATGTGTTTTCCTGCAATAAAGATACAACAAACTCCAATTTATCCTTATCACTCGTATACATCATCTCAAATATTGTATCAACCTGCTCCAACGGTCTTAGCAACTTATGGATCTGTGGCCCCTTAGAACTCGACAGCTTTTAATTTCTTTAATTACATAAAGTTTTTGGACCTAATCTGATAAGAAGTCGTGGGTGGACCCCTATAGATAGGATAATACTGTGGTACTAGTAGGGATGTGCTGGGTTATATTAAGGATGGTCAAGATTGTAAGGGTCATATAGTGAAGCATCGTAGGACATCTGGACTGTATCTTAGGAGTCTACCGCTCTCTCTGTATAGGCTATCTAGTGTGCGACATATCAATAAAACAAAAATAAGAATGATTTAGCAAACATTTCACACAATGCACAAACAAATGACTGTCACAAATCACATATTAATCTACTATCTAGGGATCATATCCCTGCTCTGATACGAAAATAAAACATCCTAATATTATTATCGCATTGATCATATAATCACTATTTATATGATCTATTATTAGCATATAATTAAGAACATTTCCTTCTATTCATCAAATTTATTATTTTTACATATCACTTTGTATTAAATTATCAAACATGTTTTGTATTTGATATAAACAGTTTACAGGTTGATCTACTATACAGTCAGACACAGATTGTGTTAGTCACCACACCCAAGGGCTCAACCTTGTGCTGATCTAACACACCCTCTATTCTATTCAACATAAAGCTTATGACATTTAAGTATAGTTTGTGTGAATCTGCTGTAACCTGAAATACACTTAGAATCAACCTATTTTTAGTCTTGTAAATCAATCACAATCAATAACATAACCTCTCACACATATATATAATCATATCTATATCAACCTGCATCATCTCAAAAATTCTGATATGATCAAACCACTCCTCTACCAATCGTGGATTTGTGGTACCCTGAACTCTACAGCTCCCATCTTCTTCAATTCCTTAAAGTTTTTTTTCTCTAATATGGTAATTAGTTAGAGGTTGATCCCTATACATAAGATAGTAAGGTAGGGGTGGATAAGGATAGGCTGGTCCATACTATAGATAATCAGGATCATACTATGTATCTCTAGATCCTGCATGTGATAACTGTACTGTCTTGTGAGGGTCTACTACTCCTCCTCTCTCAGCAGGATGTTTGGGCTCTAAAATATCTATAAAACAGAATAAAACCAGTTAAGCAAACATTTCACACAATGCACATAGGAATGCAAATTACAAACCACATATTAATTAAATATCTAAGGATCATATCCCTAATTTGATACCAAAATAAAATGTCCTATCCTATTAATATATTAATCATGTAATTTATGAATAAGATTATCATTTTTTGTAGGTATAATATAAAACCTTTCCTATCAAATCATATATTTCACTATCGTTAACTGTTATCCTAATATGTTCGATCATACATACAATTTTATTATATAGTCAGTTTATTATGACACTCGTAAATAATTACAATACTGATCGTATTAGTTAACACACCTATGGATTAAGCTTTGTGTTAGACTAATACACCATTTATTTTGTACTATACTAGACCTATACTTTATGTGAAACTAGTATATATCGACTGTAACCTGGATATACCCATAACCCAATATTGCACACCTGCAAAAACAATCTCAATAATTTCACTAACTCTCACACAATAGCAACTCATTCTAAACAACATACACCTTAACCAATCATATCAATCAGAAATAAACATCAGTATGCATATATATATATATATATATATATATTAACTATCTCAACAACCAAATATATGTAAACATTCTATCAACTTCACTAGCCATATGTACATGCAATCATGCAACAATACTCAAAAAATCCTATGCCCATCTTTGACAAATAGAGAGAAAATAGTCTGGGAGTAGTAGTTGACCCACCTGTATAGTCTATACATCTATCTTAACTCACTATTGGATCTTGAAACAAAAATCACACTTGGTGAGTTGTGGGCTCGGTGAGTAGTCATTAATTTAACCAATTATATCATTTAATCAAATAAACCCATTTTTGATAATATTATATAAACTCAATACTATAATCCATTTAGAATCAATAACCATTTCCTTTTACCCTGTAAATCATATATTATAAGTCTGTAATTTTTGTCATGCAATGTAATATGGAATCTTATACTGTATAATCTTCCTCTATAGTATAAACTTCCTCTAAATATAATATAAACTTCCTCTACATATGATCAATCATATATCACCAATCCACACCTCACCAACACTATATCATCACCAACCATATCATATCACATATATTGTAAATCGCAGCACACAATCGTATAATATGAATAATGTAATGTACCTGTTTGCATTTTCATTTCTCATATACATATTCACATTTCAATAATATAAACACATTCAATTATATTTTTATACCATTTTCTCATTTTACCATTTAATCTCATATCATATAAAATATCAAGTAGTCAATTCATATCATATTTAAATTTGTGTATCAATTTATATTTTAAGTGAGTTAGATTACTTACCTGCTAATTGAAGCACACGGGCCTCTGTGTGCTCTAGTACTGCCCTAACTGTCTGCCTATCGTCCTATATAAACATATACGAATCTTTCAATAAAATCCAATTAGTAATAAATTACGATGCATGCTCTAAATCAATCCAACTAACTTCCTATATTCACTAGTATCATTAAATCTCTATTAAAACTAACTTTTACGAAGACTTTAATATAAAACTGTATAAAATTTTACCGTAAACTCTGAGTTTTACCTGTTTCAACTATACCGATGGATTTTTGCTCGAGATTATGATTGATTCAATAACTCGAACTCATTCCTTTGCTATAAATCTCTTTATTTCTAACAAATCTCTCTATCTCCTCATCTTTCTTTCCTTTTCTCTCCAGCCCTCTCCCTTTCACTTCTTGGATATTTTTCTTTGTTCTTCCATCCTCGATGCAACTTATATATTTTTTTACCAGATTTAGTTGAGTGCGCGTGGTGGGCTTGGAGTACACACGGTCGTGCCCACCACACGTTTTCTCATCACCTCCACGTGTACTCTTCTTTCCTTTATCAATTTCCTTTTTAATGTTTACTTAACATTAACCATCCATCAACCTTCCATCAAACATCCATCAACTTGTATTTAATCTCTTCTTTTCTTCATTTTATCAAATAAATTCTTATTCTTATTAAGCATTTTAATTATTACATTAATTATACAAATTTTTAGATGAGGATGTTACACGTGTTGGTATAATTATACATTTAACTGAACATTTATATTTCTGTATACATTATACATTCCTAGTCATCTCTACATTTATTTTTACTATATTTACATCTGCATTTGTTAAAACCTATACATTCATATACATTTACATAAAATCACTTATATTTCTGCATTTTTATTTCTGTTCATCTGTATTTCTTTTCATATCTATTTACATATATTTCCATCTGTCATATACAATTATTTCCAATAGTCTTCTATAAATATCCCATACAAGTATTCGCCCATTCTCTACATATATTGAACCATCCTCTACGTATATATCTAATTGTCCTCTATGTATAACTTGTACAAATATCCTGTAACACATCTCCATTCTTCTCCGTCTATAGATTGTCTGTGATTTTTATTAATATTTTGTCTGTATATAAATATTGAATTCATGATAGATTATGAACTTCCTTTTTACACCTCTCATCTTGTCTTTTATCTTAACATTTGCTTATAATTTACTATCTCTAATTTCATCATCTGTACATATATGAATTTGTATTTATCTATATGAATTTATTTTACATTATCCATCCTGTATTTTGTATATTCGTTTATCTGTATTTCATTGACAATCATACATACAGTTTCACATTCATATCATTGTTGTTATTTTACTAAGTAAATTTATCTTCCTGCGATTAATGTAAATTCATTAATCAAGCTTAATCGATCAATCATAAATATCAATCATCATAGAAAACACTCCAACTATTGATATCGTGACATGTGCAATCCCTGCACGCCACATCAGCAGTCTCACACTTTAGCAGTTTTAACAATTCATATATATTCAATATCTACTTTATAATTTCACACAATCAACATAAGATATTCATTGGTTATCTGTTTTTTAGGTGACCACACATATAATTGTATATAAAAGTGAGCCTGGATTACTCACTTAGATATCTATAATATTTAGAGTTCCTCTAGACATCGATCTTGGTACTACCGTCTGAATTAATTTTCCTATAAATATAAACAATAATGCTATCTATAAATTCGCTATAAACCTCATAAATTTACAAATCAATCTTAAGAATTTGATAATTATTCTTACCTCTATTCTCCTATGGTCATTTATATGGTATTCTTGACTAAATTTCCTAATATATCCTTGTAAAACCTTGGAAATTCACTTCTGAAATTTGGGTATAAATCAAAAAAAATGATAATAGGAGTGTTAGTCCTCATAAGGAAGTTAAGGTAGAAGATGGGAAAGACTTAAAAATGAGGAATGCAGCAAACAGAGGTGAATAATGTACGTTATTCACTTGAATAACGTATGTTCGGTAACGTATGTTACCTGACCCAAAACGTATATTATCGAGACTCTGACAGGTCATTAAAAAGAGGGAAAATGGGTTAAATGGGAAAAAGCCCTAAAATCACCCCCAAACACAACACACACCCAAAACACCTCTCTACAACCTCAAGGAACCACAAGTAACTAGCCACTTCCTAATTTTCACTCTCTAGCACAAATCCTTCTCCTTTCCAATAAATCAAAGTGCGCCTAGGGTTGGGGAAAAAACAACTGCTTCAGGTAAGATTCAAAATTTACGGGTTTATTTGAGGAAATGCAACATAAATGGTGATGTTTTAGGACTTAGTAAGTGATAAGAGATTGTATTGAGTGAGGTTAAGAAACTTAGGTTTGTAAGGAAAGGGAGAGTTAAGAGGAAAGGAATACGAGTAGGAGTGTGGGAGAACCTGATAGAAATTTATGTGCCAAGGAATTTAAAAAGAGAGTAGTTAGAGCTTATGGTTTGAGTGAAGAGTTGAGTGAATGGAAGGGGAAACTTCAATTTAGAATAAAACTTAAGAAAAACCCGCATCTTTGAATTATGTTCAATTAGGAGTGAATTGAAGTTTATTTTGAAAAAATCTTGCAAGAGTTGAAGCCGTGGAGGAGCTAGAGTGGCCACTAGAGGGACTCGCTTAGGTTCATCAGAGGTAAGTGTATGCCTAACACTTACTTATCCATATTTAGTCTTTTCATGGTTAACTTTATTTGGCCTTAATCATATGAATGAGGATATGTTGTGTGTTAAGTGTGCTAAGTGTATTGTTGTAAGATGATTTATGTGATTGGTTAACATGTAAGAGGTTAAGTATGACGGGTTTGGACGTGTGTGTGTGTGTTTGTATGTAAATGTATAAAATGTGTGAATTTTATAAGATGTGAATTCAATGCATTATATATGCTTGTGCGTGTATGAATGAAGTTCTAGTATGGTGGTTGAGATTTGATGTTTGGTTAAATAAAAATATATATATATATATACAAAATCTATGAATGGTGTGGCTTGTATAGGTTAAGTAACACGTGGATGGTTATTATGGATGCACACTGTGCTTTGTGTATTGATTTCGACGATTTGAGTATGATATGGTTGTAAATTGTTGATGGTAGTTTATTAGGCATAAGAGTGTTTGCGTGAATGAAGGCATGTGTCTATGATGTGGGGTTTAGTGTATATTTTTTTTGAGTTCAAAAATAATGTTTTAATGAAGTTACAACTTATGCTAAGTGTGTTACTACTTCACATGGAAAGTAAGTGTTATATTTGGTTTTAAAATGATAATTGAAGGTGGTGGCTTAATGCATAAAAACCTATGTTAGACCAATTATAGCTCTAAAAGAGGGGATGAATACAGCTAGACCCAAATCTGTAAATTTTTGCAGAATAAGCTAGAACAAGAAACAACACACAATATAGAGTGGTTTGGCCCTAATAGTTACGTCCACTACCTAAGCTTTCCACTTAGGATTTTGGCAAAGACTTCACTATTACTTCAATTTGAGCTTAGTGAGAACTTCTTACACGCTCGAATTTTGGCTCAAGCTACCTTATACTCACAACTTGATTTTCAGCTCAAGTCACACCTTACAAAAGATTGAACTATAAGAGGACCCTCACTAATTTAGAACAAGTTGTGCAATAAGAAAATTGATGGACAATGTTTGCTATACTAATTGCACAAGTGAAGACTTAATTTTTAGAAAGTTGGAATGCTTGTTTGAGAGCTTGTAGAATCTGAGTGTTGTCCCTCTTTTCAGCAAAAGTGAGGTTTTATAGTCTTCTCAGAAAACCCTACACCAGGTCATATGTTTTTGTCCAAGAGCTGTCTTTACGAATGTGAAGAGTTGCTGCAGAGATACAAATTAGTCGACTGATAAATCCTCTGGTTGACTAAAAGCTTTCAAGCTGGTCGACTAAAGTTATTTTGATTGAGTAGAGGAGTTCTAGTGTCTTGAGTCGATTTTTCTCCCCTATGGTTACTCGACTAAACTTATTTTTAGTCGACTAAAATAATTCCAACTAGTCGACTGAAACTATTTCGATTGAGTAAAGCCTTTCCAGTGTCTTAAGTTAAATTTTCTCTTCATGGCTACTCGACTAATCTGATTCTTGGTCGACTAAGATAATACAGTCATCCTCACAATTTTCAGATTTGGATTTTCTAATCATTTTGCCGCTCTACATATAGCTCATAATTACTTCTCAGAAAATGGCCCTAAATTAATCGACTGAAACCCTTTTGGTCGATTAAAACACGCTGACCTAGCAGCTATCCGTTACAGTAACGTTTGACTTATCATTTTGTACAGGTAGTCAACTAGAGACACAATTATTCAACTAACCCAATCTCTGGTCCACTAAATTCTATCCAGACTGCATTTTGGCCAAAACTTTGGTTGCATGCCTTTCCAAATCAATCATATCTATCTTTTAAACCTGTAGGCAATTCTTATCAAGTCCATCGCTTTAGTCCATTATCAAAACATAGGAAGGACGATGTTCACTACTATTGGTGCAACAATCTCCTCCTTTTTGATAATGACATAATAACATATGAAATTGATGAAGATTGTAACATCCTGATTTTAAAATGAAAATAATTCAAGATTATGCAAAGTGAATGAAATTGAAAATAAATATATGATGAAGAGGCAAAAAAATGGAAGTAAGCATGAAGAAGGAATTGGCACGTAATGAGCCTAGCAAAATTAAACCATGCCTAAAATTCATTCCATCGTGCCATAGTTGAAATTCGGCACGAGATGTGCCAAAACTAAAATAAACCGTGCCTAACTTACCTAGTGTCGTGCCATGAAAATATAAAGAAGCATGATGTGTAATTATGCATGTAAGTCATGCCATATTGATAAATTAGCACAAAAAGTGCTTGGAAAAGTGTTAGGTCGTGCCAAAGAGGAACATGGCACAGATTGTGCCATTTCAGTGAGTGGATCGTGCCAAGTTCATATATAAATAGTGCCGACTCCTAAATCTGCATTTTAATTCCAAAAACTCATAGAAATTTGAGAGAACTGAAGAAATCATAAAGAATGAACTAAGGGTCGATTATTCATGGGAGTTGGAGAAAATTTTATGAGAAAAACTCTTATGAAAGCTAAATCCTCATTTCTTATGTTTTCCATATATATATGGCTGCAGTTAACAAGACTTGGTGAATTTGGAATGGAATCAATTGAATACTGTGTTGAATTTATGAACTTAGCAGATTGGTATTGTTTAGTAATCTTGTGAATAATTATGCAGAGTAAATTGGAGAAACATGAGAATTAGGGAGTTAGGGAATATTGCTTTAAAAGCAAACCTATATGAGATTCATATGTATGTGCTGAAATTATATGGGAACTTGATGATAGTGGCTTAACATTGGAGATTGGCTTGATGTTAGGTTCACATCAATTTCTCAGGATATTGAGGAGCTTACAGTTGGAGTGTATATGAGATGGGTTTTGTTGAGCTTATGGAAATATGGTAAGCGACTTCCACTTACAAATGCTATGTTTATGGTTAATAATGGAAGTATTATGAGAAGTGTTCTGACACTTGAGCATGTTCAAATATATGAAATGAAATCTAAGCTTGAAAACTTAAGTGAAAGTAAGGAAAGAAGTGAACTTATAAGTGTTCCTACATTTACTTACGTACATTTTGTAATTGTTCTTATTTGTAATATGTTGATTAAGAACTTAATTGTTCTTAGATAAATTGAATGAAAAATTGAGAAGCTTAAAAGCTTAAATATAAGAACAAAGGGAGAAATGCTCGTATGTATAAATTACTAAGCTAGATGTGATTTCTTGCTTAAATTGATTTATGAGCATGATTGAGATAAGGCTTGATTTTGTGTTCTTGCCTTGATTGTGACTTGTATGCTCATTTGAGATGTTGTTATTATTAAAGCATGGACTTGCTTTGTTATTGAGCCTAAGTGATATTGAGTGAGATTGTGTTTGGTATGCTTTGTTTGTTTATGTCTGTTGATTTTATGTTGCCTTACGGTTGACATGTTTGCATGTGATTTGCTTTGGCATATTCATATTGAGCATGAGACTTGCTTGATGGGAGCAGACATGTGAGATTATATTGTGGCCACTTGGATGCATATATTCATTCATTGTGTTGCATGATTTGTGTGACACTGGGCCTATTGATTATATTGCATGAGACGTGCAATGTCGTTTGAGAAATTCCCGACGATTCCGTGATTTATTCACGATGCCGAGTAAGACGCTCGATGCCGTGTGAGACACACGATGCCGCGTGAGACTCACGATGTCGGTGAGATCAAGTTTGAGAGATTCCACTTACATATACCATATGTACAAGCTCAATGTTTAGCAACAAACCCAGGATACCATGCACTCTAAACAGAGCCATAATACTAAAACATACCTGTAAACATCCTCAGAAAACTTAAAAAACGTCGCATCGCCAATTCAAACTCTATCCTTCATTTTCACAAATGAAATTCAGTTAAGCACTTTCCGAACTTGATTATACGTTGAATAATAACTGAATTCATCATCCAAACACAAAATCAAACCTCAAAATCATAATCATACCTCAAGTACCAGAAGTCGAGTCTGGGAACAGATATGGATACTGTCGTCTCATATCTAACTCAACATCCCAAATTACTTCTTTTGGTGAATGAAAACTCCATTTCATCAATACCATTGAAATCTCTCGATTCCTCAGCCGTCTTAACTGTCGGTCTAGAATCTCAACTGGCTCCTCCTGATAGGTCATCTCCTCTGAAATCTCTATCTCAGGAGCGCTCAATACGTGGTAGGATCAGATCAGTACCATCTCAACATTGAAACATGAAACACACCATGTAATCAGGATAGCTGTACCAATAGTCTCAACCGATACGCTAGTGATCCCACCTTCTCGATAATCTCATACGGTCCGATATACCGAGGGCATAACTTTCCACATCTCCCAAATCTAACAACGCCACTTCAGGGAAAAACCTATAAGAAAACTCTATCACCGACAACATACTCGATCTCTCGGTGATGTCAATAATAGTAGTTCTTCTGACGATCCTGGGCTGCCTGCATACATCTTTTCACTATGTTCACTTTATCCAGGGTTTGCTAGACCAACTCTGGTCCCTCTATCTGTCGTAAACCCTCCACATCCCAGTATGCTGGACTCCGGCACCGTCTACCATATAGAGCCTCATAAGGTGCCATCCCGATACTAGAATGGTAGCTATTATTGTATGCAAACTCGACCAAAGGTAAATTGTCATCCCAATTACCTTCGAACTCTATCACACAGGCTCAGAGCATATCCTCAACTCTTTGAATCATCCTCTTTGACTGACCTTCTATCTAAGGATGGAAAGCCGTGCTAAACCTCAAACGAGTACCCATCGCATCCTGCAAGCTCTGCCAGAATCACGATGTAAACCTAGGGTCACGATTAGACACAATAGAAGTAGGAACACCATATAATCTAACGATCTCAGTAATATACAAACCAGCTAGTCTATTCAACGTATAATCATATCGAGTATCTAAAAAGTGAGCTGATTTCGTCAAACAATCCACAATCACCCAGATAGCATCATGACGTTGTAACGTCTCTGGTAAATTAATCACAAATCTATAGTGATTTTCTCCCACTTCCACTCAGGAATTTCCAGTGGTCTTAACTTTCCTGTAGGTTCTTCATGTTCTGCCTTGATCTACTGACAAGGCAGATATCTGGAAACAAAGTCAGCTATGTCTCTTTTCATATGTACCCACCGGTATAAATCTCTCATATCTCAGTACATCTTCATTTTGTTAGGATGAACCAATAAAGGTGAAGAATGAGCTTCTGTCATCAACTCAATATTTAACTCTGTAATATCTAGAACACATAGCCTTTCTAGATAATATAACACACTGTCGTCATCAACTCGGTGCGGAGTAATCACTTTCCATTCTCAACCTTTCTCCTAATTTGCATTAAATGATCATCCTCAATCTGTCTCGATGCAATCAAGTCTTTCAACTGTGGTTGAACTCTAATGTTCACCAATATTTGATCCTCAATTAGATCTAACTGCACACGTAGCTCACGTAAAGCAAATAGAGACTCTTCATTATAAGTAACAGAGTCATCATCCCTTTTCTCTTTCCTGCTCAGAGCACCCACAACTACATCTGCTTTTCCAAGATGATACTCTATCGTCTAGTCATAATCCTTCAGTAATTCTATCCATCTCCTCTATCGAAGGTTTAGCTCTCTCTAAGTCGTAATATATCAAAGAATTTTGTGATCAGTCAATATCTAAAAAGTCTCTCCGTAAAGATAATGCCACCAAACCTTCAGAGCATAAATGATCGCTGCTAAATCTAGATCGTGTGTCGGGTAGTTAGTCTCATGCGGTCGTAAATCATGTGAAGTATAAGCAATAACTTTGCCATGCTGCATCAATACTCCACCTAACCCAGCTCCAAAAGCAGCAGTATAAAAAAGAAATCCACCCTATGATGAAGGTAACATCAAAACTGGAGCCTCAACTAACTTTTTTCTTTAACTCGCAAAAACTTTCTTTGCATTTGTCACTCCATATAAACGAAACATTCTTCATCAACAATAAGGTCATCGGTCTAGCTATCCTTGAAAAATCCTCAATAAATCGACAATAATAACTAGCTAAACCCAAAATACTTCGTACCTCAGTAACGTTCCTCAGAGACTCCAACTCCTAAATTGCTTTTATTTTTCTAGGATCAGTTGTCAGTCCCTCTGCAGAGATTACATATCCCAGAAAAATAACCTCTGACATCTAGAAGTCACACTTTTTGAACTTAGAATGCAATTCTTTCTCCTTTAGTAAGTCGAGCACAATCTTCAAATGTCTCTCGTGCTCCTCTCTATTTCGCGAATACACCTGAATATCGTCAATGAATAACATAACTAAATGATCTAAATAAGGCTGGAATACCTTATTCATCAGTGCCATAAAGACTGCTGGTGCATTCGTCAACCCAAATGGCATCACTATGAACTCAAAATGCCGGTATCGAGTCTGAAAAGCTGTCTTCTCAATATAATTGTCCTCAATCCGCAGCTGCTAATATCCAGACCTGAGGTCACTCTTGGAGAATACTATAGCTTCTCGCAGATGATCAATCAAATCATCTATCCGTGGCAATGGATACTTGTTTTTCACTGTCACCTTATTCAATTGACGACAGTCGATACACATCTGCATATTACCATCTTTCTTTCGCACAAAGAGCACTGGTGCACCCCAAGGTGAAACACTCGGGCGTATAAACCCTTTATCCAACAGCTCCTCTAACTATCTTTTTTAACTCCTGTAGCTCAACAGTTGCCATCCTGTATGGTGCAATAGATACTAATGCAGCACCTGGTATTGTCTCTATCCTGAAGTCTACCTCTTGCTGTGGAGATAAAACTGGTAAATCATTAGGGAACACATCAGGATAGTCCCATGCAATTGGTACATCTCATATCTACAATTTAGGCTAATTCACGTCAATCACTGACGCTAAGTAGGCATCACAACCCTCCCTAATCAACCTCATTGTAGTAATAGCTAAAATCAGGCTTGAAGGAATAACCTTCCTCTCACAAACTAGTAACACACGTCACTCACCTTCAACCTCAATGGTGACTTCTTTTGTATAACAGTCAACCATGACCCGATTTCTGGATAGCCAATCCATCCCTAGGATGATACCAAACTCAGCCATCATCAAAACAATCAAATCTGCCAGATAAGTTAACTCGTCAATCCTCAACTTACAATGACATAAAATATGTTGTACCATCACTGCACTACCTGTAGACATAGATACAACAACTGTATACCTCAGCTGCTCGATACTACCACCTATCTGCTCTATAACACTCTCGCTCACAAAAGAACATGTGGATCCCAGATCAATCAATACTAATACAGGGTAAGTAAAGATAAAAATCATACCAGTAATGACATCTTGATGCTCTGCAGCCTCATCTCTGGTCAGAATATATACTCTGGCCTGTGGTGCTGACCCTATCAGTGATGTGGAATTGCCAATTGTACCCACTATACTTGAACCAGTAGCTCCACCTCTGGAGGCTGATCCTCCTCTAGAAGTAGACTCTGAACCGCGTCCACCTCTACCTCTAGCACTGTCACTGGCTACTGTAGTACGAGCCTTACCCGCAATACTCTGTCTAGATACACTAACTCCCTAAGATCCCAGTCTTTATGGATAGTCTCTGGCAAAATGTCCCGGCTGATCACATTTGTAACACAACGGTTTGATATCCCCGCTGGATGTATCCCTCGGATAAACAGGAGGTCTGGTGGAACTACTCCTCCCACCTCCTCGTCCTGACTATCCACTAGCATCTCCACCCGTCTCTCGCGGTGGTTTGGAGTCGAATTTCTTCTTCTTTCTCTGCAACCTTTGAGAACTAGATTCTGATGCTCTCTGTTGCTTGCCTTCTTTTCTATTTTCCTTTTTATCTCCTTCAGTCTCTAACTCTTCAGCTCTCTCAATCAAGATCTCATAGGTCTGAGGTTTCAACGTAATCCTATTACGAATAACATATCATAAACCTCTCTCAAACCTATCTCTCCTCTTTTGATTGGTATCAACATCCTCTGGAGCGTTGCGAGATAATAGGGTGAACTCTGCCTCACACTCAATAACTGATCTGTCCTGCTGTTTCAGCTTTAAAATCTCTATCTTCTTTTTTGTCAAATACAACTGAGTGTATTTGTTAGTAAATTTCTTTAGAAAATCATCATAAGTCAAGTCTGGAGGTCCTTTTTGACTACCTAGAACCATCTCCTACCAGTTCCAAGATGATTTCTCAAGCAGTGAAGTTATATACCTTAATTTTTGTTTAGGAGTGCACTGTAATTTGTTGAGGATTATCTCAGTATGCCTCAATCAATCCTCAGTCTCAGTCGGATTTGTCGTACCCTCAAATACCTTTGCCCCCTGTTTTTGTACCTCAGCAAAATTCTTATCAATAGTCAAACTCGATTTGCTTCCAAAACTCTTTTCTTTCTCCTGTTTGACACAGGTTGTCCATGTCCCTGACCTTGCATCATACGTTGCATCATCTCCTAAAATGGTGCATACATAGGGTCTTATGGGGGAATAGGCATCGTAGGTGGTACTGTAGGTTGCTTCGGAGGTATAAGGGATACTAGTCTTGACCCCTGTACTCCCACAGAATGTCTGGATTCTACTGTATGATCAGGCCATATATCATCACCAGGCTCCATCTGTTTCACAACAAATTTTGAAATTCAACTTTTTAAATCCACACACAAGTGTCTTATTTACTGGCACAGTCTGCAAAGAATTTAATCCCTACTCTGATACCACTAAATGTGGAGCTCAAATTTGAAACCCAAATATCCCCAAATTTGCACCTTTTTGAGTAAAATAAGAATAAAGATAGAAAAGATAAACTCATATTTGAATATAGATAAAATCTCATAAAAAGATAAACCCTAATCTCGGGCCCAAATCCATTTTTAACAAAATACACACACAATACAGCGGAAGCAAAATATCATATATATATATATATATATATATATGTACAAGTCTGTACAAAACAAAAGCTAAATAAAACACCGGAGCTATACCTCATAAAGAATCTCGATATGCCTCTGATCAACAGCTCACCAGTCCAAATGATACCTACAATCTGTACCATAATTCAACATTCAAATAGGTGAGTATTCACGAAAACTCAGTAAGTGGAAATCATTATATTGAATAAATGAAGTGCAGGGGAATAGCACGAGGTCGTGCTGGATGAACACGCGGGCATGCTCAACTGCTATCCCAGTTGACACGTCGTGCCAAAACAAACACGAGCTATGTTTATATAACACAAATGCAGGTAACACGATCGTACTACCTTAGAGTACGAGGGCGTGCTCATACACAATCCTAGAGTGGCCCAGCAGCACGGGGCGTGCTGGTCAGCATGCGGTCATGCTGAGCTACTGTTTTGGTACTTTACAATTTGTTTTCATCTCAATTCTCAAAAAATAATTTATGCAAAGGTATAAATCTATCTAGCATCATATATATATCATTCAAACAGCGTTCAAACTCATCAAACACATAAAATCACTTGTTTTCATAATAATATGGTCAAGTACCAAACATACCAATACATATGAACTCATCATATAACTCAACAACATACATATATAAATAGAAAAATCAATGCTAATATGAATGCCACAATCTTGTGTATGCAATGAATCTCAAGCACACACATATGCAAATGCCCGAGGCTTACATCCATTGGTGTCTTATCGACATTGCGAGTTTCACGTGGCATCGAGCGTCTCACTCGGCATCGTGAATAAATCACAGAATTGTCAGGAATCTCTCAACCGACAGGTCAGGAGTCTCTCAACTGACAGGTCAGGAGTCTCTCAACTGACAGTGCACGTCTCACGCTGCATCTCTATAGCTCAGTGTCACACAAAACATGCAACACAATGAATGATTATATGCATTCTACATGCTACAAAATAATCTCAAATCTATGTTCAAATTAAGCAAGTCTCATGCCCAATATATACATGCAAAAGCAAGTCACATGCTAACATGTCAACCATAAGTCAACAATATGTCAATCAAGCATATAATCAAATAAAGCATACCAATACAATCTCATTCAATACTCATATCAACACAAGCTAGAAATCACATCAAGCTAATTATGTTTCACACAAACATAATATATATATATGAGTATTTTAGTTCTCTTTTAAAGCTTTTAAGCTTTATGTTCTTTATCTCTTTTTCCTTTAAGTGTAGTGATACTTAACTAAGGAAATCACTTACTAAAATACTAGATACTTGTAAGTATAAAGGTGGTAATTGGGAACCACTTACCTCAAAATACGTGCACACTCACACCACTTGCTCACCACTAGCTCACCGACTCAATTTCTCAGCCTAAGATCGTCTAGATTCTCCTAAACAATCAAACCATCCATCAATTCCTCATTTAACCATTTAATTTCATTCCTAAACCTCAATCTACTTCTAACTATATTCCAGCAACATTTCCAGCCACAAAATAGTTCAATCTAACCATTTTCAACAGGTTTAAGTTAGTCCAACTTATCCAAACCAAGTATAGAAGCTTACCTTTACATTTGGGATTAAATTTCTATCAAGAAAATTATAATTCCTTGCTTCCTAAAGTTGCTGAATGAAAATTAGGGCTTATGAATCCACTTGCTTGCTTCTTTAAACTCTGTTTTCGAATGAATCTTATTAGAATTGAAACTGCTTGATAATTCTAATGAACACGACCTGGAACACGAGTCGTGCCAATAGATCGTGTCGTACTTTTCTTAGCATGAGTTCCTATTCTATCGTGCACAATATTGTTCTACATTTAATTCAATACGAGGACGTGCTAATTTTCCATGATGAGCACAAGGTCATGCTA
>CANYCX010121067.1:0-10325 GCA_948193385.1 Breynia disticha f. nivosa
GGTGGGTATAGCTCAGAAGCTTGGTCTTACATTTTATCACTAACCAATCACATGAAAGATTCTAACCTTTTCAGGTTAAGTATTGAACAGCATGGCGATTTGGAGTCTTTGGAGTTTTGGGAGGGTTTGCCACGAGAGTTAAAGACTCTGGCTTTAGAGATTTATCGGAGTGAGTGTAGTTTCAATGAGACTATTGTGGTATGTCATAGTGAGCCTGGTGCTTGGAACCCACCATTGTTTGAAACATTGCCTTGTCCACCTTTTGGTTATGGTAATTTTATGTCTGTAATTGGTAGGACTATGTTTGAGACTGATAGAGTTAATTTTGAACATGTTAGGAGGTGTAATAGAATGGATTATGTTTGGGTTCCTACTGATTTTCACGTCTCTACATTTGTACAAAGTGGTGTTGATCCTTCTAAAGTAGTGAAAATTGTGCAGCCTATTGATGTAAATTTTTTTGATCCTTCCATTTATGCACCTTTGGATATTGTGTCGATGGGTAATATGGTTTTAGGTGAAAGGAATGCAGGTTTGGAGGCGAAAAAGGAATTCGTGTTCTTGAGCGTGTTTAAATGGGAGTATAGGAAAGGATGGGATGCGTTGTTGAAAGCTTACTTGAAAGAGTTTTCTGGTGTAGATGGTGTTGCTTTATATTTGTTAACTAATCATATCATTCTGATAGAGATTTTGGGAACAAGATTGTGGAGTTTGTAGATAGCTCTGATCTTGAAAAACCAGATAATGGTTGGGCTCCTATATATGTAATTGACATTCATGTGGCACAAATGGACTTGCCGAGATTGTACAAGGCAGCTGATGCATTTGTTCTTCCCTCTAGAGGAGAAGGTTGGGGAAGACCAATTGTGGAAGCCATGGCTATGTCTTTGCCAGTGATTGCTACTAATTGGTCGGGACCGACGGAATATTTGACCGTGGAGAATAGCTACCCGTTACCGGTTGATCAGATGAGTAAGGTACAGGAAGGGCCATTTAAAGGACATTTCTGGGCTGAACCTTCTCTTAGTAAGCTTCAAGCTCTAATGAGATATGTGACGACTAACGTTGATGAAGCTAAGAGTAAAGGAAGGCTTGCAAGAGAGGATATGATTAGAAAGTTTTCTCCTGAGATTGTTGCCGGAATTGTTACAGAACAAATACAGAATATATTCCAGGAAAGACAAGTTATGAGACAAAGGGATGTGTAAAGTGATAATCCTGAGATTGTGACAGAGCAAAATGTTGCCATAATTCTTGTGAATCAGTAGAAGTAATGGTGTGGCACGAGAGTTAAATCCTGTTATTACACATCAAAGGTGACTCAAACATGGGGTCACCTGATGGTAGATGGGGCAAAGTTTTGCTGAGTAATTCTTGTGTTTCGTTGTTGAGCAGTTGAACTTCTTCGCAGTTTGCAGTATAGATGGTACAGAGTAACATTTTGTACATGGTGCAGTCTTTAAGATTCTCTGTGAGAAGTTTAAGATTCACCTGGCTGAAATTTCAATCCTTCTGTCTTCTACTTGGAAAGGGTTGAGTTTGCTGTAGTTTTAAGTCGATGCTCATGTAACTCAGTCTCGTTTTCTGATTTACAGCAAACATTTTGTTATTTTTTCTTTCTTTATAATGAGCCGACAGATAGTTTGGTATATATCAAACTTTGATGTGTAATATCAGTTAGAATCTGGAAATGCATATTAGAAATATGTTCTATTCCTTTCATGACTATCAGTTGCTTTGTTTTGCTCTTTTCTAGCTTCTCTAATCGTGTCCCGGAGCGGATTACTGAACAGAGAACGCTCATCAGCTTGTCAGATATTAGATGACATAAAAGTTCAGAAAATTTGATTCAAACCCATGTCCATGTCCAACTTTATGTTTATCAAAATTGGATATTGTAAACCGACGAATGTTAAATTATCTTTCCTGTTGCTGGAAGATATACAACAGAACTAAAAGTTGGATTATTTATTGTTCACAACAGCAAATAATGTTTAAATGATCTCCAATTATGTCAATCCTCCTATAATTTATTGAGAGCTGCGGATTGTCACAACTGAAAGCCAACTCATTGGAGATGGGGAGAGAAAACTGCTAGAACTTCTTTGTAGACAGGTTTCTTGAAGTCAACCGCCTGCGCAAGAACAAGAACTCAGAAGCATGAACAAATAACAGCACCCAAATAATAAATTAAACACCAAAATACTAAATCAAACTGATCCGGAGATACAAAAATATCATAACATTACACCCACACGATCGATTATTTGTTCTGGTGATAACCACGACCATTCTCCAAACTCGGGCTTCTCAGATCCATCACCCAAAAGATTTATCTCATCTTCATTCCCATTAAATTGAAAAAGAAACCTGTATAAACTTACACCTCACTTCAGTTAAACTGAAGATTGAGTGCCCAAAACAAGTACACAACAGTCATGCAATTTATACCACTTCTGTGCTTGACCCTTCCAGTCTGAGCCCCATTGCACTTTAAGCTTTTCTCTAACTTGTGGCGGGAAGTCGTATGTCAACCAATAAGGTAGCTGCATAGTAAAACCAGCACAATTATGTTCATCAACAACTTGCTGCTCATCAGCTACATATACAAATATCGGATCACATGAACAAACTCCCACAAGGACATTAAGAACACATTGACTATGATGTTGAGAAATACAACCATAAAGAAACTTCCAACTTCAAAAAACAAAACTGTTTCTTTTTTTTTTTTGGACTATCAAATCTTAAAAGATTTTGTAGTCTTACTAGAAAGAAAACGGCAGTTTAAAGCCAAACTAAGTCACAATTCTTTCTGATAACTACCTCAGCGATAACTTCTGCAGAGCTAATTCCCGTCTCTTCTTTCAATTCTCTAAAAGCTGCAGTTTTTGGATCTTCACTATCATCAATACCCCCCTGTTTCACGTGTTAGTATGAAGCAACATCGAGTATTCATATAAAAGAATCAAAAGATCTCCTGAGAAAAGTAGCACAAAGATTTTGGAAATTCTGTAATTAATTCAATAATCAGACCAAAAACTGTACTGCAAGATGTAGCATTGTTGCCAACGACCCCTACCCTTCCTCAGAAACTGGAGTTGAATCATTTCGAAATGTTTATCCTTTTTACGCCATCACACAGTTTCAATTGACAATGATCATTTCGCTTTACTTATAGAAAGTGATCCATTTCACTTAAGCTCTCCAATGCTATTGTCAATTCATACTGCTACAGCAATCTGAAATACTCTAATACACCAAATTTTTCTCCACTCAGGCAACAAACTTCACAGATTAATGTCTTCAATAGTTTCATCAGAGTATTTCATATATCTCCATAATAAAATAAACCCACGAAGTATAACTAAGCTAAGCTTCAAAGTTCACCTGAGGCATTTGCCAAGCATCAGGTATGTCCAGTCTTGAAGCTGCAAATATCTGCACCAACATAACACATAAATCAACATAAAAAATTTGAGCCCATAAAACCAAAATCAAGGGAAAGTTCGATCTTTCATCAATTCCAACTCCTAATATTTATATCATTGCATAACACAAAAAACATGTAACAAAGATTAAATCTTTCTTCCATGAATGAAAACCTTCTTAGATGGGTTGATGATACAAATGCCCACATTCCTTCTATACCCTTCTGGAGGAGACTCCATAGAGGATGATGCTGACGAGAAAGAAGCAGAAGAAATCAGCGAAAAGCGAAGTGTGTGATGAGAGAGTGACGGGTAGGTAATATTTGATAGCTTAGAAGGGTAGTTTGGGAATAATGAAACGGGATTGGTGCGTCTAGAGGGTGGAAATAGAGGACGGCGATAGATAACGGATCGTCGTAAAATATCCATGGGGCGGATTTCTTATACTATTGGCTTGTGCTTATATCAACTGTTTCTTTTTACAAAGTTGTCCTTTAATATTTGGCATAATTACAAATCAGTGCTTCAAAATTCCGAGGCTTATCCTAGTTGGGTACCCTTATGAAGAAATTTGAGATTGGGAAGCTTGTTGAGGTGTTTACAAAACCCATTATACAACAAAATTATAGTAGCTTTGTCTATGTAGTTCTTCTAATTAAGAAGAAAGATGACATTTCATGATTTATGTTGATTAAGTGTAAGTAAATAGGGACGAAATGACAGGGGGCGGAGGGGGCAGCAGCCCCCCTGTCGTTGTTGGAGTAGGAGCACCGCTCCCCATATCGTCAGAGAAGGGGAGCGGTGGTTGAAACTTGGTAGTCGGCTGCAATGGGAGATCGGGTTTCTTTGATTTGGTGACTCTTGTTTACGGAAGAAGGAAGAGTGGCGTCTGGGCCTGTAAACTTTTGGCCCTTTTTTAAACTTAAGAGTGTAATTGCAGCAAATTATCTTTACCCTTTGTTTGGTTGAATGGAATTGGACGGAAAGAAAAAAAAGAGAAAATGAATTTCCCTCATTTAGTTGTTTGGATAGGTAAGAAAAAATTTAATGAGAGAAAGGAAAGGAAATTACATTTCCTATGTTTGTATTTTTTCTCTCAAATATTTCCCACCAATTTGGTGAGAAATGGATGGAAAGAAAATATAATTTCTCTTCTCTTCTTTTCCATTCTTTTCTCTTACTTAAAATTCCTTTCCTTTTCATTCAATTTCATCCATCCAAACAAAGCATTAGTTTCTAGTTTCTTGCATCACAGGTTTATTTTTTTTATTTTTATTATTTTTGTACTAGCCACACATTTTCTTCCTTGCCATTAATATAGTCATTTTAGCTAAATTATAAACATATTGATAATAAATGAATATTTGTTTATAAAATAATATGGATTGAATGTAAAAAAGAATTTATTAATCTTTTAAAAAAATATTAATTATGAAAAAATACCCACATTTTAATAATGAGGTAATTTTTTAAAGAAAATAATTAATTTTTTAACAAATTAATATTAAATGTATGGACTTATAACATATATTTTATATATATTAATGTATTTGAGCATATAGGTGTACATGCATTGCTCAACCCATTATTAATTGAATGTTATCACTATATAAAATTTAATAATCCAATTAAAGTGATTTACTTTTTTTTTTGACAAAATTAAAGTGATTTACCTAATATATTATATGAATATGTCATTTTATATCAAGTGTATGGTCATAACATAATATGTGCAGAAATTTGTGATATAAGTTATTTATAATAGGTATAATTGATAATTATATCAACTATATATAATGAGTTGTGGTCTCCAATTGAATACACCAAAAGCAGAACATTAAAAACTTATCTTCCTCGGAGAAACAACGGTGGCGTGAGATTAATTAGAAGATCTACTTACTCAGATTAACTGCAATTAATTATGAATTTAATTTTTGGTACATTTCTGCGTATTTTATTGTTTTATTTGACATCTATTTCTACATAAGTGTTTTTTTTTTTGTATTTTTAAAGATTTGGCTTATGGAGTCTTAATTCTTATAATTAATTGTATAATATACATTAAAAATTTTAATCTTAAAAAAAATTTAAGCTTAAAGCCGCCCCTCCTTAAAAATAACTGCGTGCACTGCATGAGATAACACCTGCACTGCATAGCTTATATCTATCCTTGTAAATGTGAGGTATTCCAACCAGCCTTCTATACTTTATTCCATTCACTAAGGATGAGACATCATGTCTGTTAAGTTTGTGATTAATTTCCATAGGTGTAGAGCATGGTTTCACTCGAAGACATCGAAATTCTTATAGCATGTCAAGGATATATTTCCATTAATTCAGCATCACCCCTGTAGATGAATTAGCTATCTTCAAACCAAGGAAATAACAAGGATAGCTAAGATTTCTAATTTTAAAAATCGCAGCCAAATAATCCTTCAATTATTGCACCAGTTCTCCTGCCACTAAATATCATCTATATAAACTATTAGATATAATCTGTGAGCTAAGTCATGTTTTTAAAAGAAAAAGTAATCACACTTAGACTGTTGAAAGCCATAGGCAAACAAAGCTAATGTTAGCTTTGAGTTCCATTGCCTTAAGGCTTGTTTTGTGCCATTGAGTGTCTTCTTTAGTTGTCAAGCTTTTTGAAAAACAGGTGAACACTCCCCCTACACAAAATAATAGAGAAGAAGATCCATCAAAACTTCCTCTATCAGTTCTTTATTAAGAAAATCATTTTGGGCATCCAGTTGAACCATGTGCAACGAAGAGCAACAGTTAGTGCTAAAAGAAGACTAATTGTTGTTTACTTTGCAACCAGAGTAAAAGTCTCCTAAAAATTGAATCCTTTGATTTGACTATAACCCTTTTCCATTAATTTGGCCTTATATCTCTCAATGCTACCATCTTCTTGTGAGTTTAAATACCCATTTAAATCCTACAACATATCAATAGGAATAGTGATAATTTCCCATGTATCATTTTCCTCTAAGGACTTTTTTTTTTGTCTTCTCATCCGGTATCCGGTAGCCACATTGGACCTCAACTAATCCGGGCTCGCTTCGAGAGGCAGATGAAACTACCTCAAAAGGGGCGTCTCTCAGGCTCGAACCCGCGTTGCAGGGAGCCAAAAGGGGTGGTTTGCCACTCCACCACACCCTCGTGGGTTTCCTCTAAGGACTTTATTTCATCTTCCAATGAGAATTGTGTGATGTTTGTGTATAAGTTTCAGGTTCAGTATGTATGGTAACAGATGCAACAAGGCTTTTGTAAGTTAAAGATAGTGATTTGGTGGACATATAATTGTGGATGGGATAACAAGTTATGATAGCAAAAGACATGGTAGGAAGATTAGTGTCATAAACATCCAAGTATGCAGGTGGTTTGTGTTGCCTTATGCTTAGTGTCATAAGGTTTCAGATTGGGAATAACAGTCGGTGCTGGTGGAGTAGGTATAGAACTAGTCTGTGACTCATCATCATCAAGATAATGTGGATGGAAATGATGTAATGGAAGCTGAATGTTAGACGATTGTGGTGCTTGTTTATGTGTATCTGTAGAAAAAGTGAAAATATGCTCATGGAAAACAATGTCCCAAGATACTAACACCTGATGTGTCGCTATATCATACACTCAGGTTCCTTTATCATGCAAGGGCTACCCAATAAAAATGCACTTTTGTGCATGAGGCTGGAATTTTTTTCTATGATCATTGAGAGTACTCACATAGCATAATTACCCAAATACTTAAAACTCCTCATAGCTCAGTTTTTGTTGAAATAAAACTTCAAAGGGATATTTGTTCTACAAGACAGAAGTTGGAACACGATTGATAATGTAAGTAGATGTTAACACGACATCTCCTTAGAATTTTAAAGGTAATGAATACTGGAACATGAGATCACGTGTTACCACCAATAAATGTTGCTGCATGATACCATGTTTACGATAGAAATCACGCAATTGAAACTCGAGGCCATTATTTGAACGTATTGTTTTAATGGTTGTGTTAAATTGATTCTGCACATATGAGAGGAAATCAGGCTGTAAAACAACAACCTTAGTTTAGATTTCATTAAGAATGTCCATGTAACTCTTGAATAATCATCAATAATGGTTAAAAATATTGTTCCTTAGATAAAGAAAGTACAGAGTGTGCTCCCCAAATGTCCGTATGAATAAGCTCCAAAGGTTTTGGTGTTAATTATTTATGAATAGGAGAGGGTAGCTTTTTTGTTTGGACAAGGGAAAAACATCACAAATGATTTTTTATATATGTATCTTTCAAACAACTGATATGACTAAGTTTGTCTGCAGAAATGTGAGCAAACCGACAGTGCCATAAATCAAATTTAATGACAGATGAAACAATGGATTGGTGTTCTTTGTGTGGATGTTGCAGCATAAATAAACTAGCACACTTTAGCATGTCCAATCACAGTTTCAAATAGAGTCCTGAATAAAAGCGTGGTCAGATTAAAATTAAATACGTAAATGTGATGTGGAGATGATTTTACTGACTGATAATAGATTGAAACAAAGGGTTGATATATAAAAAACATTTGTGAGGAGTAATTCTAGAAACAACTAGACGGTACCAATGTATGAAACTGTAAGACTGGATCCATTATGCAAGTGAACAAAAACATTGGTAACAGGTCTTGATATCAACAATCCAATCAAATATGTTTGATAACATTATCTAATATTGAACATATTAAAGATTGGAAAATACTTGTCTCTCCACCAGATGGATGAGATCCAGGCGTGTCAGAAGATATGGGCACTGAATTTGTTGATCCAACAGTAACAACAACAGATTTAGCAACAACAATAGATATAAGTGATTCTTAACCAAAAAAAAAAAAAATAGATATAAGTGATTCTTTATTGGTATTTACTGTTCCCAAAAGTTTTTCTCAGTACTAGAGGGTTCAACATCTTTATGTGTGGCTTTCATCTGTGTGACTTTGAGTAACCTCTGCTTCTTCTAAATTTGGATTACTAAGCACACCATTGGCTCTTGTTCTTGTAAATTTAAAATCCAGAGGAAAGCCAATCAACTTGTAACACCGTGATTTAATATGTCTAGGCTTTCGACAGTAGCTGCATATCATGTCAGATTTTCTGGACCTAAAATCTTCTTAACAAACATTGTCGTAGCATCACTTATGGGATCAGTAACAAGTTTAATATAATTTCTTTGTGATTTATCATACAACACAAAACTATATGCCTCATCCAAACTACGCAATAGCCTCATAGCTATAACCTGAGATCTTATATTAAAAGAATCATCACTTAAACCATTGCAAAAACTTGAAAAGATAATCCTTCTAACAAGAGTAGATAAATATTTCAAAATATACTTTATTACATTCTCTACAAGAACAGTGCGATAAAGGGCAAAACACCTTAAGCTCCTCCAAGATTGTGTTGTGTTCACTGAAATATGCATCTACTGATCTATCTCCTTGGAGAACTACACACAATTGCTACTGCAATCTGTAGATTTTGACATTGTCTGGTTGAGAGAATCTCTGCTTTAAAACATTCCAGATCTGTTGTGCAGTACTAAAAAAGAAAACTTGGGAAGCAATTTGTGGTGATATAGATTTTAATAGCAGACAACAAATAAGCCATTACAACAGATCCATGTTGTGTGTGAAGGGTCAGCGAGAGGCAGATAAGGAATGGTTCCATGAATAAATACAAGCTTATTTCTCATAAAAAGGGCCAAACTAAACAATCTACTCCATGATGTATAATTTATGTTTAAGAATTGATGTAATGGCTACTAATGCATTGTAACGCCCTCGATTTTTCGGTTAAATTGTATTTAAATTAAAATATGTAGGGAAAATACAGAAATTTTTTTTTCGCGATTGAATTAAATAATAGTTGGGTTGAGGAAATGAAAAATTGTGAATACTTAAAATTTTAGGGTGTCTAGATCACCAGGAAAAGAGAAAAACGAAGGGAAGTTAAACCAATACTATTTGAGGGCAAAACTGTCCAAAACAAAATTTCTATATATATCTCTGTAACTCTCTCTCTCTGTCTACACTTCTCTAAAAAATGTCTCTCTCTCCTTCACTCTCTCTCTAAAGCTAAAAAAACCCTAGGAACGCTGTTCTTCGTGAAACCCTAGTGTCGGACAGCTCCAGAATCGATTGAGGATTTAGTTGTGGTAAGATTTCCTCCTTTGATTTCGTGAATAGCGTTTTTGATTGTAAACCCTAACTTTCCGACCACATTTCTTGTCCATTTCAGAATCGAGTAAATAATAGCTTGATTGAAAGCTTAAGGAATATACTATCTTGTATTAACAATTTCTGGTGTTAAATTCTAGTTTAGGTATACGAAATCGAGGTTTGAAAATCATCCATGAATAGTGACGAGTTTGGGGTTTTCAGACGGGAGTTCTTTTTTGAGTTTCATTTCTTAGGTAAGTTTCATTGGACCCTATTGATGATGTTGGTATGATCAATTTTGAATGGGTATTGTTGTAGTGAAAATAATTGAATGAGGAAAGAGAATAGTTAAGGGTTTCGAAAAGGAACTGTATGAATTAAGTGAATTAGGGTGTTGTGGTTGGTATAAGACGTTAAAGGATATCTAAACAAACTTTTTTAGTATATTAATGGTAATTAGTGTTAAGGAAAGAAAAGAGTAAATTAGAGAAGAAAGTGTAGAGAGAGAGACTTAAATGAATCATTAATATTAATCATTAATGAAATGATTGGGGGATTGGTATATGTTATAATGTCAAAACTATAGGAAATTTGGGTTTATGGCGAGGATGGCTCGTGATGGAAACTTGAAGTGTTTGCTAAGGTAAGTAACATGAGCACTTCTTCCCTATGCTTGTATGAGCTAGCATATTAAATGTTG
>CANYCX010121208.1:0-15492 GCA_948193385.1 Breynia disticha f. nivosa
CTAGAAGTCGGGTCAAATTAACGCGCATCACCAATTCCCTCCATTTCACCTACCACCTTCTCTGTTTTCTTCCTCAACCAATTATACACTTCTCACAATGCACCAAACCAAAACTAAGCTAAACCAAATCCAAGAGTAAAACAAAGCAATATTCTAACCCGACCCGAATGGCTTCCACCGCCACAAACCCATTTGCACTCTCTATCTCCGGCTCCAATACCTCTTTCAAACACAAAACCCCAATTTTTATCAAATTTCAAAAGCCTATCTTGACGTCAGTCCGTTTTAAAAGGATCAACGTCCGCCCAAAACTGACTTCGTTTAAAATTTCAGCTAGTAGTGCTGTTATGGACTCTGTTAAAGCACCTACTATTGTTGAGGTTGATTTGGGTAATCGGAGTTACCCGATTTATATTGGATCAGGTCTATTGGACCAACCACAATTGCTGCAAAAGTAATCAATTTTTTAATGTAATTTTTTTTTTGTTTGTAGGATTTGTGTTTTTTAGTGTAAAGTTTGATTTTTTTTTGGTTTGTGAGCTTCTGTTAATGCTTTGTATTGTTTTTTAGGCATGTGCATGGAAAAAGAGTTCTTATTGTTACGAATGACAAAGTGGGACCAATGTATATGGAGAAAGTTGTTGATGCATTAACTAGAGATAATCCCAACGTTTCTGTTGAGACTGTAATTTTACCTGACGGTGAAAAGTATAAGAATATGGTAGATATTGTGTGAGTTTAAAAGTAGTTTATTTTGTGATATTCAGAAATGTTGGTAGATTTTGTGGTAGTGTTTAATGCTGAATGTTTGTGATGTTAGGACACTCTTATGAAAGTTTTTGATAAGGCTATCGAGTCTCGGTTGGATAGAAAGTGTACATTTGTTGCTCTTGGAGGCGGAGTTATTGGTGATATGTGTGGATATGCGGCCGCATCTTTCCTTCGCGGCGTTAATTTTATTCAAATTCCAACTACTGTTATGGCGCAGGTTATACTTTTAGTTTAATTATTGATGCTGTTTAGGTGTATGAATTATGTTTGATTTTCTAGTGATCTAATGTTGTGGTGGTGTTATTTGGTTTGTTTTCAGGTGGATTCTTCTGTTGGCGGCAAAACTGGCATTAACCACCGTCTTGGCAAAAACTTGATCGGTGCATTTTATCAGCCTCAATGTGTACTCATTGATACAGACACTCTAAACACGTTGCCTGATAGGGAGCTGGCTTCGGGCCTTGCTGAGGTTATAAAGTATGGATTAATCAGAGATGCTGAATTTTTTGAGTGGCAGGAGAAGAACATGCCAGCATTACTTGCAAGGTATTGAAATCCGAGTAAAAAGACTTTAGCATTTGAGTCGTAAGATAAGAACATGCTGACATAATGTTGTTCCGATTGCAATGCTGGTCCTGCTTGAATTCAAGCATCTTCTTGGATATCATGCGAGAGATTGAATGGACTGGAACATCACGCTTGTTAAGTTATACAAATTATTTGTTCTGGCTAATCTTCTATGATTTAGATAGTTGCCTTTTATCTGATTTGGTTACTTTCTTGAAGAATAAAAGGAATTGCTTTTAAAATTCCGGCTAGGATCATAAATTATGGTTCCGTATTTTGATGCAATTTTTTTAACCCTTAGAATTTCTCACTGTAGGGATCCAAATGCACTTGCTTATGCCATAAAGCGTTCATGTGAAAACAAGGCTGAGGTTGTCTCCTTGGATGAGAAGGAAAGTGGATTAAGGGCAACATTGAACTTGGGTCACACATTTGGCCATGTAAGTTTGCTGCAATTTTTTGTTTTCCGTCTCTCTGGCTGGCTGGATATACATGTTTGTGTTGAGTTGAACTTGTGGTTGATCAGTACATAATGTTGAACAACCAAGCACACTTTTCGTTTATGTTTTTCACGTAATGATGTGTTAGATTTACCAAGTTCTTTCCGAACAATGTGCTGGTATTATACTTTTATCGTTTTGAGTCGAGATCTACTGTCCCTTTCTCATTTTTTCCTCGCGAGCTTGCATCTTGGTCGTCCATGAAATATATGGCATTATCAGGGTGTACTCTTACTAATGGTTCTTTCAGGCAATAGAAACTGGGTTTGGATATGGGCAATGGCTCCACGGAGAAGCTGTTGCTGCTGGCATGGTACCGTAATAATTGCTCTGTGTTTTAATCTACGCATTTGGCTTGCAATGTCTAGTTTACACCGAACTCAGATGTGTGTCAATGTACAGGCCATGGCTGTCGACATGTCATACCGTCTTGGTTGGATCGACGATTCAATTCTGCAGCGCGTCGACAAGATACTGAAGCAGGCAAACTTACCAACCGCTCCACCAGATACCATGACTGTAGACATGTTCAAGTCTGTCATGGCGGTACGACAACTAACTCACATTGCAAAGCACATTCATAGTTCCTGCCGTTTACTGAGTTCCACTCACTGTTGAAATGCATGCATTGTTCAGGTTGATAAGAAGGTTGCAGATGGTTTACTGAGGCTTATTCTTCTGAAAGGTCCTTTGGGAAATTGCGTATTTACGGGCGACTACGACAGAAAAGCGCTGGATGATACTCTTCGCGCATATTGCAAGTCATGATTCCTTCTGTTGCGCCATGTTTGAATGCTCCTCTTTTGTTTTAGATTTATTTCTATGAATATAAGTGCTATTTTTTTTAAATATACACTAATTGAATTTAAAAAATATTAAGCTATTAAACACATTTGGTTAATTGAATAAACATTTTGTAATTAATTTACATTAATTTTTTATTAGTTTAGTTTGATCATAGTGAATTTAAGACAAATTGAATTTAAACATATAAAAAAAATTATTAAACTTAATGTTGATCAATAGTCTAAAGATAAAAAAAAATTCTAGTAAAAACAGCACGAAATAAAAAAATATATGATTTTCCTAAAAATATAATATATATTTTAATTTGAAATCTTGAAAAAAAAGAATTAATAGATTATTTATCTAAACTTACCGATTTAGTTCTAGTTCTTATTCGATTTTTTCCATTAAAATTGATTGAACTGAAAACAATGAAACCAAATTGTGAATTGACCAGTTCCACTAATTCAATTTCCGTTCCAAAACTAGTTGGTTGGATCGGATCGGTTTCATTTCGATTTTTTCACGTCTTTTATAATAACCAAATGATTCAAAACTTATAGAGACTATTGGTTATATAAATTGGCAATATAACAAACGTAAAATAAAAATATTTTAGACCTTAATTTAATCTATTTAATTTATTTTAAAATTGAAATTATAGTTTTAAAAAAAATATTATACAATTATAATACCTTCGTTACTTTAATTTAAAAAAACAGAAATAAAAGAGAAAAAAAGGAAAAGAAAGAAACAAAAGAATAGGAGATTGTTAGCTAAAGGAACGCTTCAACGGCATGATTTCCCGGCCAAGCTTTTTTTCTTAACTAATTTGTTTCACTGTTACATTTCTCTCCTTTTCTCTTTCCATTCATTTTTAGTTTTGAGATCTCTCCCAAAATCTCTCTCTCTCTCTTTTCCTTTTTCAACTTTCCCTCTCAAGTTCTCTAGGGTTTCGCGCGAACTTTTCTTTCCTTTTTCTTTTCCCTGATTAATTGAATGAACAGGTTTCGTGTTGAAGAAGGTACAGGATGTTATTGGAGTAGTGCGTGATCGAGAGAATTTTCCTCAGGCGAAGATCTGAGGGTTATTTTTGGAATTATCTGTATTTTTTTTATTAAGAAAAAGGAGAAATGAGTGCGTCGAGGTTTATAAAGTGTGTTACGGTTGGTGATGGAGCTGTTGGTAAAACTTGTCTCTTGATTTCTTACACCAGCAATACTTTCCCTACGGTATTTCTATTTAATCTCTTGTGTTTGAATTCCATTTTTGGCATTCTCTTTAATGTTAATTGAAGCCCGATTTGGTTAATTTTCTGTACATTATGTTTGCCTGTTTTGGGAAGATTTCATTTTGTCAGAATTTTGTTGTATGTTTGTTTGCGTCTTTTCTGTTTATTTTGTTACTGACTATGGATGCATTCATTTATTTATTTTTCGTAAAGATTGATTCTATTGTGGAAATAACGAAATGGTTGCTGATGTTTTGTGTATCGCGTTTAGATGTCTGATTCAATTCGAAATGTATTTGTACAAGAGGTCATGTAATAACATTGTTGTTTCCATGTTCTGGTAATTCACAGGATTATGTGCCTACCGTGTTTGACAATTTCAGTGCCAATGTGGTTGTTAATGGTGCTACTGTTAATCTCGGTTTGTGGGATACTGCCGGTACAGTTTCCTAAAATTCCGTCTTTTTCGTTACATTCTGCTTCTTTATATCATTTTTGTTGAGTCTAAGGTATGCTAATAATTTGTACAGGTCAAGAGGATTATAATAGATTGAGACCTTTGAGTTACCGTGGAGCTGATGTTTTCATTCTGGCCTTTTCTCTCATTAGCAAAGCCAGTTATGAAAACGTATCCAAGAAGGTTTGTAGATAAATTTGATGTTGGCTTCCAAAATTTTAAGATATTCCTCAATGATGAAATAATGTTAATTTGGTTGTACATTTTTCGTTGTGCATTGAAATTACCTAATGAGTGCATTATATTGGTTTTATCTACAGTGGATTCCAGAGTTGAAGCATTATGCTCCTGGTGTTCCAATTATTCTCGTTGGCACGAAGCTTGGTATATTTTCACCTTCATCAGTGATATTGTGTATAATGTTCATGTTTTCACTTTGTCGACTTATCATTCATGGAATTTATGAGTCTCTACCTATTTGGATTGCTCATATTTATGTTCTGTTAATTGCCTTGCAATTTATTAAGAAGTTACCATTGTCAATTCGGAGGCTTTAGTATTTCAGAAAGGCACTGCTTCAATTTCACATGTTTCTAATATCTTGCAGCAAATCTTACAGGATGATCAATGAATTTTTTGTCCGTTTAACTAAGGACCTCTGTAGTTTGTTTTTCTATCATTCTTGTTTATATATGCTTGTGATTTGAATTTTTTAGCTGGAGCCACTATTGCATATAAGATTTATTCATTTGCATTCATGAACTATAGCAGTGCCCTTATCGTTACTGTTGTGCCATCGTTTTTTTCTGGGGTGGGGATGCTGTCAGGAATCTTACAGGATCCCACATTGGACAAAATAGGGTGTGTGAGTGGTTTATATGTGATTGGGCTCTCCCGACCCTCATACTAGCTTTATATGTGGTTGTCCTGATCGCATGTGACTCTCCCATGTTCCTACCAAATGATATAAAAAGAAAAAAGTTGTACAATATATATGTATATATATGTGGCTTCTCTTACTATCAGTCAAGTTTTCTTACTATTTTTTCCCCCAATGGTGGGCAGATCTTCGGGATGATAAGCAGTTCTTCATAGACCATCCTGGTGCTGTTCCAATCAGTTCAGCTCAGGTATGTGCTGACAACATAGTGTGATTGTTTCCAGTCTGCGAGAATCCAACTTAGTTCTTTTGCCTAATACGACAATGACCATCTTGTTCTTTTCCATGTTTTGGGACCTTCACACAATAAAGGGCGAAGAACTGAGGAAGCTAATTGGCGCGCCGGCATATATCGAGTGCAGTTCCAAAACGCAGCTGGTGGTTTCATGCAATCCCATGAACATTTCCTTGAAAATTTATATATATTTGAGCGGGCCTTAAATTTAATGAAATAAGAATGTGGTTTTGCAGAATGTGAAGGCAGTGTTTGATGCCGCCATAAAAGTGGTGCTACAACCGCCAAAGCAAAAGAAAAAGAAGAACAAGGCGCAGAAGGCATGCTCCATATTGTGAGTGATTGGAAAAAGTTGTGTAAAGAAAATGACGATGGCCTTGGGGATGATGATATGTTGTATGCTGAATCTGAGATATTGTCTGAAAAAGACGACAATATGATGATGATGAAGATACGTTTGTTGGATTGTGTAAGCGTAGTTGAGTGGATTTGCCTACACTACATTTCTCAACTTTTAAGGTTTTGATATTTTTTTTTAAAAAATGTTTTTATGTATTAATAGACAGACTGGAATATTCCAGTTAGGAAAACAATGGCATCCATTTATCCATAACTTTCGTTTGAATTCTATAGTTGTGTACATGCTTGTGGTAATCTTGTGAATGCATGTTTTTTTGTAATTTGGAATGAACATACTAACTTTATTGACCACAGCCGCCAAATTGATAGTATAACAAATTCGAAGACAATTTCACAATATGTTCTCTTAACTGATAACTTGGAACAATTTTATAAGTGATGATCGGCACAAAACTGACGCTAGAAATTGCACGAGCTACAGCCTTCACATTTTGGGGTACAATGCCGAAATGCAACAGAAAAACAGCCACGTCACAATCAAGTGTAGGAATATATATATATATAATACACTCAAAATCTGAGTGGCCTAATAGAAACTACATATTTATTCGTGTTTCAATTTATTTCGATTAAACTTTTTTTTCTCAAGATTAAAGCTACTAACTGTGCTATAAATGTGAAGAGACTTCGACATTATTTGGTTCCCCAAATATACTTGTCTATCGTTATAGCTCAAACCAAATGTTGTAAGAAGTCTAAATAGCCAAAATTTATAGGGCCAAATTCAGAAAATTGAGAGTTACTACATATATATTATCCTATAAAAACATACTACAAATCTTACAAACACTACCATAAATCACAATAAATTATCCGAAATTTAATAACAATAAAAAATTTATGGGTAAAAAGTTGACTCAGAAAGCATGTGTTAGCTTAGGAATTTGTGCGTGCTTACTTCTTGAAAAACATTTTCAAAAAAATAAACTATAAAAAGTCATACGAAATCAAATTCTAAAGAAATTATTCCAGGTGGAATATTAACTCAAAATTCTCACAAAATAAACAAGAATAATCTTTATAAAAATAGAAATTATGTGAATAAATATGATAAAAGTCCCAGAACTTGTGTATATATACTGCGTTCTTCTACCTTGATAGAGAGGTGTAATGGCAGAGGCCATCATAAATTATTGAGTTAAGAGCAATCTCCTCCACCTCTCTCACCTACTGATCACATACAGCAAAGTCGAATCCAGAAAAGGACGTCTCAGTCTTACCAATCCACAAACTAGTCGCAAAACACAAATGCCATGCATGGTTAAAGCACATAGGATATGCAGCAGGAAGGAAGCTGTCTGTCTGTCTGGTTAGTGGAAGTTGTAATCGTGAGAATACAGGTAGTATAGTGTCAGACCTTGACAGGCTCGTATTTCTCCCCAATGACGCCGCCTTTTTGCTTCTGGAATTGAATGTACCGGAGAGTGCTAGCAAAGAAAGCCTCGGCGGCCGGATCTTGTGTGCTGGAGTCACTTTGCATCTCTGTTGTGATCAATTCAATAAGATTCTGAATTGCGTCGACAGTGATCTGTGGGTTCCCCTTCTCAAAGAAATAAAGGTACCTATATATGCATAAATATATTAGCTTCGTTTGGATAAGGCTATCTTAATAAGACAGAAATGGGGAAATGTATCCAAGTCCGGTGGAATCAGGAGCATTACTTGTTCAGAATCTCAACAAAAAGTGTTGCTGATCCAGTGCTACCTCTCGCTGCATTGAACACTTGTTGAGCCGCATTTGCAATTTTTAAAGCACGCTTTAGGCAGATGAGAACCCTAGTTTGCACCACCCAAAGTGAGAAATTAAAACAGCAAACTAAGAAACACGCTTCACAATTTCGAACCTCTTGCCTCTAAGAGGAAAGAAAAAAAATAGTATTAACTACTAAGATGTAAAGAGAGACATTTAACTTCTATTCCACATCAAATGTTCAAGACCTTGAAGATGCCAGTCAGACTAAATCATTTTTTTTGCTTGTTATTCTGAGTATCTAAGTTCAATCAGACTAAATCATTTTTTTTTTGCTTGTTATTCTCTGTCTGAGTTCAAATGCAACAACCAAGGTACATTAACATACCTCTCTCCATCCTTCAAACTATCTTGATCTTCAACCCAGAAGAGATGTGCGCACCCATACACAGCTCTGCACTGATCAGGCTTCTTTAAAAGCTTTGCAGAATACTGCAGCAAAGAAACTAAAAAGTCAGGTATCAAGATCAGGGAACAAGGCAAACTTCCGCAACACAAAACCAATTGGAAAGTAAAAAGCTCGAATAACTACCCCCGTCGCTTTGTGTGTTAAAGTATCTCTGTTCTCAACCCCAAATACATGCATCCTTTGAAGAGTCCCAATTATTAGATGTAGGGCAGTCACCTGTGCTCTTGAATCCTGTCACAGCCAAAGTTCACAAGTAAATAGTCAAAGAAAATGCAGGATGAGTGTAACTCCACAAGAGGAAGAATACTATAAAAACAAGATCGACTTACTGAAATTTCTTCTTCGTACAAAATATAAGCCTGGGTGAAAAACTCGTATGCAACTGGCTCTAAATCCGAGTCATTTGCAGCCTGAATAACAATATATTGTAACCAAGGATTGTAAGAAACTGACCCCATCCAAAGCCAATTCAGGTGGAATAACGACATTTTATTAGTGTTTCCATACCTCAGCACATTGCAAATACAAACATAATGCCAAATCAGGTGCAGGAACAGTAGATAGAGCTTCAATCGTCTGCAAATGTGATAATCAAGGAAACAACTAATACCAAAGAATGATTATGTAACCATTTCATTAGAGAACAAAACAGCAGATGCTAAAGAAGTACCTGGTTCAAAAGCTGAAAAATTCTCTTTGGTGTCGATGTCTCATCCCCAAAGGGATTCTCATCTTGGCCTTGCAGACGCCTAACCAACTGTGTATTACAAGAAATTTTAGAATCAATCCCCAGGCAACAAATAATTCTCAGTTTAATGCCTTATCACCAATAAAAAAACACCAACTTATACAAAGGATAAGCCCTTCATTGATGAGTGGAACAGACTTCGGTTATATAGAAAGTTAAACCTCGCCATTTTCTTGGATTACAGCATCAGAGACTTCTATAAACAACAAACATGTATGCCACTAAATATAGATAACACAGATCTATCTAGCGATATCATTTTCGATACACTTAATCTTTTTAATACGGAGCAGATCCAGACCTTTAGAGCGGAAAAGACAAAAGGAGGGACTGTGAAGGACAGACGCTTTGGGCCTCCAGTGATGATATGCTTTCTCACTGAACAGATGATCTGCAATTCAGTGAATGGAGTTCATGTAGAAGATCAAATTTAACCACACAATCATGGCATAAAACAATCGAGTGATGCTAAGATTAAGACCAAGAGAAATTAATAAATGGTATCAATTCATCAGATACCTTGTACATTTCCTCTGGATCATCACTATATAGCATCTGAATAAGACGTGCAACGGAATTCTGTTCTTCCTTGAAGTCATCTTCGTCAACCTAACAAAAGAAACAAAAATTATTCAAAGAGACTAGTTATGATAAATCACTTTCCCGAACTTCACTAGAAGAGGAAATCCAAGTATTATGAGAATGATTAGTAATAAAGGATCAAATTTAGAAAAATTTTGTTGAAAAACAAGGCACTAGTGTGGGAGGCAATCCAACCTCTTCTTGAGTTTCGTCTGAATCCTTAATAAGTCCTCTAAGTAACCCAAACAATGCATCAACCTGTAGGATAAGACTCATAAAAACCAAGACATAACAAGAAAGTCTTAAATATTAACGAAAAAAGAGAGAATACCTTCTCAGCAGTTGATATGTGTGTGCTGTTCTTCATTACACTTTGAATTATAACAGTGGCCATGATTTTGCTTGTCTCATTGTCAAGGTATTCCATTACAAGAGGATAATTTGGAAGTTTCAAGGCAGTAACAACATCATTATACTTTTCCAATGGAGCGCTTAAAAGTGAAACAATTTGTTTTGTGGCATTACGGTCATCGACCTTTCCTTTTTCAGATAGTTTCTTCACACACGCACCCTAAAAATCCATGGAGAAAAAAATACAATATTCATTAAAATATTGAAAATATTACAAACAGGGCACCATCACGTAGAAAATTACAAAGTTAAAACACATCTGCTCAAAGTGTTTAGGGAAGAAAAGGTATCCATTTAGTCTGTGCGCTACAAATATGCAAGCAGTGCAATAGTGCATCAACATTTCACCTTAAAACATAATGTTTCAATGACAACATTTATGGTAAAACCGTATCAGAAAGCCATAGGAGTTAAAGGATGAATACGAAGTCTAGAAGTCAATACCAAAACTTGATCTGCATAATCCAGTCGGTCAGGATGAACATGTAGAGTAAACGTAAGAAGAGATGAATATAAAGCCACAGCTCCAAAAATGGGCATATCAACCTGTGCTTCTATGACCTGCACCAAGAAAGAAACTTGCAATTGCTTGAAACAAAACTACATACGTAAAAGCACAAAGATATAACAATAAAAAAGAAAATGACAAGGGATAAGAAGAAACTTTATGAAGAAAGAACTCCTCAGCATGTGAAAAACAACACAAAACAAGTACCAACAAAAAAACAATTAAACTACAATAAATTGTTCACTAATAGCACAAAGTGGAATCTAATTTTCGATGAGACATCACTTAGCAACCAGATTAGATCATTTCTTTTCCTTTTTTCAAAGAGTTTACAGAGTTTATAAAAAGTTTACCTTCCCTATGGCACTGTTGAATTTGGAAAAAGCTTCCACTTGCAAGAACTCGGGTAAAACCTCTGCTGATGAAGCTGCATAGTTTGAAAGCCTCTCCATCAATCTAGAAAGCACTGTCTTGATATCAACAGATGGCTAAGAAACACAAACATGGAAAAGAACTTATCAACTAAAACTGCTGCATTGACTATATAAATATTGCAATAGCAAAACATAAGAAAACCGGTTCAGATCTATTAACACTTGTAGAATATAGCAACTAGTCCAAGTTGTGCACCTGAAGTTGGGGACAGGCACTTAACAATATTTCCAAAGTTTGCAAATGATACTCATCTGGGAAAACTTGAATAATGCAATCCATCAAGTAGAATTGAGCAAGCTCATCTTTACAATTGACAACCTGTGAAATGTAGATTTATCCAGAACCGCAAGCAAGACCACTTTACATATAAATTATATATGTAAAAGAGAAATGAGCATCATAACAAAACAAAAATCAGACCTGCTCAAGAACTCTAGGTAGAACTGTATCTTTGTACATGTCCAAGTCGACACCTTCTATCTGGCTGAGCACATGCAGGTTCTTCCCAACCTATTACAGCATCATGAAGGTAAATACAGAGCCATCTAGACCACGCATTACATAGCTGGATTGAAGTAAAGTTTATCAATCTAGAGGGTGTTGGTATTACAAGGTCACGTAGTTCGCTCCTTTCTTTCTCCCGTTTCTCCGTCTCCCGGGCCGGTCCCTTCAGACCAGCAAGCCCGACAGCAAGCCTCAACTCAGGTTGAGCTAAGAGAATGAATGATTCACAATCAGTATTAGACCTGCATGACCAGAAATCATGCACCCCATGACATATTTTACCTCCATGACATGCAAGCGTTGTGGTACATGCATGCCAAATATGATGCAGGTAGTCAGAAAATATTCAACCAACCTGATGCTGCATCCGCACCCACAGTTTGTTCATCTCAGTGAAATTTTGTAGCACAAATTCCACAGCATCTACAACCGTGTCAGCATCCCTGCATGAGTTCAAAATACAACCTTCAATGAGTTCAAACAAGTCTACCAGTAGGGTTGGAAGTAAGCAAAAATCACAAACCTTTTTTCCTTTTGAACAGTACAAAACAGAAAAAACTTAATCAAGCAATCAATCATTCAAATTGAAATTCAACATACCATTCTAAAAATATCATGATTCCAACAAATCCATATCATCAACAACTTCATTTAAACAACTACTTCTTGACATGACTAATGTACCCTCACACAAGTTGAGCAACTTCTGTTCTATCCATTTAAACTTAAAATGAACTAACACCATCTTAAAGACAAATGAATCCTTTTTTGAGCTATAACAATTCACAATGGCACACACTTACCCTTCATACTCGGAACCAATATCTGGTAACTTATCCCTACTAACTTGTGAAAGGTAACTCCTCAAAAAGAGCCCACGTATAGGATGCTGAATACCACGACACATCTCCACAAGATCTTTCAAAACATCCTTAGCTGGAGCTTCCTTAGATTTAATATAAACAGATCCAACAGTACACAGCAAATACCTAAAAAAAGCAAAAATCCGCATGAACACTGACACATTCCCAATAAACCAACTCAATTAAAACCCATTGCATTTTCTTATTACTTACAATCTAGGCAATATATTTCCCGCGTGTTGTACGAGTTCATAAAGTTCAATAATCGAACAACCACGCCGCGTTTCTTCTTTGAAAAACATCTCTAATTTCCTCAACTCATCAAAAGAACGCATATCTACATATTCCTCAACAAAACTCAAATCACAACAAACAAACAAAAAAATTTCACACGAACCAGATCACAGCATAAAATTCCTTACACAGCGCATAATACTTATGAGGCGAAAGCTTCGAAGTGCGCAGCTCCGACAACATCTGCGCCGAATACTTCAACGCATCGCGGAGATTATTGGAGTCCTGAAAAAATTAGGGATTTGCAACTAATAAACTTGATCAATCGAATTAGGGGGAAATGTAGGGTTTAGAAAAATTACGAGAGCGCGATGCATGTAAAAAGCGTTTTGTTGAAGAGCCGCGATTCCTGAAGCGAGCCATTTATCTTCGTTCTCGACGCCGTTTGTCATCATTTCCGTGGGGATGTGTAGGTGAATTTGTTTATTCTATGCGAGGGATTTTGAGAAATCAGCCTCTCGAGTCTGGGGTCGTTTCTTTTTCGATGTCGAGCGTGTAGCTTAAGATGGTTTATATTTCATCTTAGCCGTTAGATTATATGCGCAGTTGTGTATACATTGGCCACGTCAATAGTATAGATTAATTTAATATTATCCTAATGAAAAAAAATTTAAGTGGTTGATTCGTTGAAATAATAATTTCAAAATAATATATATAATCATTTAAATTAACAAATGTTTTTTCTAACAAAATTAATTATTCAATATTAATTCACCTACAACACGACCGAAATAATACATAAGAGGATCACATTGAAGACATTTTTTGTATCTAAAATTTTAAATCGTTTTTTGTATTTAAAATTTTAAATCGTTTAATAAACAAGTCGTGTTTGTATTATTTGTTATGTTTTGACATATAAACTTTCATAATATTTTCCTCATTGTAACACACCATTTGTTTGGTATTGAATCTCTGTGTTCACAAATCTCCGGACAGGTTATTACAGGCTTCATTCGCTAGTCATAGTAGTGCATGTTCATGCAATTTAAGCTTTTAAGAACATTATTTTTCTGTCCATTTTGCAATTTCCTTCTGATGCTATTCACAACCAAAATTGGCAGGAAGATCGAAAAGCCTGAATTATATTGCCCCATCAAAAGAATTAGAGACCCATCTCACACTTAACTTGCTATAAAGATTATGAAAATTGCCTCCCATAATTCCTCCCCGCACAAGACTCCACGCACTCATACATAATCTCCAAAAGGATTCCAATAGCAGCTGCCACAAAAGATGACTCTTGGCATTGAGAGACAAATTGGATGGCGTTCTGGCAGTTCTTATTGATGATTTCAAAATGGCACTGTAAATGGTAAGGCATAAATATCAGCTTCGGGTAAGTAAAAACCGAGTGGCCAAGCTGCTGAGTTTGCACAACCCAAGTTAAAACTGCCCACATCAGGTAATTTAGCTTCACTAATCTGTTTGTGACTCCGCTTTGCCTCCAACAACCAGTCCAGATTACCGAAACCAGTATGCATGTTTTGGCTTCGTGAAGGAACCCAATCCTCGACGAGATCTCTAAATTTAAGTGCTTGTGATGGCAAACAACTGCCACATAAGTTTGATGGAGGTGCAGAACTTGTTTGGTGAGAAAAAAATTCACATGCTCCAGATGAAGGCTTTCCTTTCCCAAGCCTTGAACTTGGTTCGTGTTTGTTATTATTCGAAGTCGAACATAAATGCTCTCCTTGTTCACAATCTAATAAGACAGGAGCACGTTCACGAGTACCATTGACAGAGGTATCATCAGTTCCTCCAAAGGCATAGCAAGGTTGTTCCTTGCCTGGTAGTGTTTCTGGATCTTTATGCCTTTGAAATGGCAACCGGATCCGAATAATGCTTCCTTCGCATTAGGAATGACAGTATGAACAAAGTATATCAGTGTCCATGTGAAGCAAACAAACCCGACAAGTAAACAGCCTTCCCTTGGTAAGGAAGAAACACAAACAAACTCACCAGAATTCTGCCTGTCGTCGGGAGTGAATCCGTGTTTTTGCCTTTTGTTACTATCAAGTGTGGTGTCAGAGGAATTCTGGGAGCCAACAGGGCATCCAAGTTCCTCAGTAAGGCTACTCTTCTCAAGCTGTTCCATCTCATTATGTACAACATTTTGACACTCTGCACGTTTCTGCCCTTCTCGGCCCCTCTCCTCCCGATGTCTTTTCTTATGGTCGTCCTTTTTACTTTCAACACCTATATCTTTCCTGGCCTCCTTTTCTTTCTTCTCCCGCTTCTTCTCTTTCTTCCGATCTTTCTTTGCCTTCTTCTCTCCATCTCTTTGAAGCTTCACATAGACAGAGCAACACTCAAGACTTGAGATCACAATGCATAAACAAAACCACGAAAGAAACTTAGGTCTACGCAATACAAAACCAATACCATTGAGCACAATTTTAGCCTAAGAATGCCAATAAATGTAAACAGATACAATATTGGTTACACAACACTGTCATGTTTAACTTCTGAAAATTGGTAATATTTACACTTGATGGGTGTGACTATTGACTTCAATCAAACAAACAAGTTTGAGTACAATCAAAAACATGCATACACCTGTAGCATCGAGCTAGTTGCAGCTAAAGTTCAAAACTTTACAACTACAAACATCATTTATCAACAATTTTTACAAGCACTTTCCTTTTTTGATTCTCTCATAATCGTACATAATCATACATAAGAACCGAGTGCATGTACACAGACATAATATTACAGAATAAACATTAAAATTTCTACCCTAAACTTCCTTTTTCTTTGTTTCTCTTTGCATCATTTGATCAGAATACAAATCCAGCCCAAACAAGAATAACCCCATTAAGGCTCACAACAAACCTTAATGGATTGAACCAATGCCTCGCCTTGTATTCCATTCCTCTCGTACCCTGGTGGTGGGAACGGGAAACACCGAGACATCTATAACAATAACACCCTCAAATACAACAATAATTACCAAACAAACCCTAATTCCCAATCTCAGTTTTCCTAGGGTTTACTATAATCGATATAGAGTCTTCGGAGAATCTTGTCGCGCGTTAATTCGAATCGCTCGGAGAGTGTTTCAGATCGTAAAGAATCACG
>CANYCX010121510.1:0-10109 GCA_948193385.1 Breynia disticha f. nivosa
TGAATTTATGAATGATATATGTTGTGAAACTTTTCAATACAAAACCAACTGACCTGTATAAAGCTTACAATTTATATCATTTTAAACCACTTATTATTCTTGTATTTTCTGATGTGAGATATGTTCTCAACAAGAATATAGAAGGTTGCTCTCATTTGGAGATTATTGCTAGATTATTAAAAAAAATTAAAGGTGAACACATAATCTAAAACTATTTTATTGTTATTAATGATAATGCTGAAGAATAAGTCAAGGACCAGCAGTACCAGTTTCACTGTGTTGTTTTTATGTAATCATCGGCACTCTTATTTGGAGTTTTAAAATATCATCAAATGTGAATCTACTAATTCAGCTAATTATTCAACTCCATTATTACAAGTTCGCAGTTGGAAACCTTAGTTGGAAATGTTTATTTTCTTGATGACTCAACGCAATACTTCAAATGTGACTCTAAAAAGAAAATTTGCGAAAGTGTTTTGAAATTCAAGATGGGATGTACTTGTTCATCATGTGAATGAATTTTGTGACATTTAGTCGATTCCTATCATCGATATATCCGCTAGTATGTAATTATTTTTATAATTGTTAGGTAGTTAATATGTTAAGACAATAAATGAATAATCGTTTTCTTGAAGCAACTTATTTGATTCCTATCATCGATATATCTGCTAGTATGTAATTTTTTTTGTTCTGTCACGGTCACGAGTTCATGTTTGAAAGTTTACAGCACCAACAAAGTCTATCTATTAGTATTTTTTTTTTGTGTCGCTTGACTTTGTTTATTTTAAAAAAATTTCCAAAATATTTTCCATATTCTTGAGCTAAAATGCTGAAAATGTGCATGCAGTCTGTTTTTTGCTTGACTATTTGGTGAACATGTGATCTACCATCTCAATCAATTGAGGATCGATATTCAACTTAAGCAAGTTCTATATAAATCAATTGGCAGAAAGTAAATAAAAAAAGCAGCAGAAATGGATCCAAACCCAAGCATGCCAGAAGAAGTCGTGACATGGAATTGGGGACCATCTGTGCCTGTGCCTAGTGTCCAGGAAATGGTAAGAAAAAACCACGATCTTAATATTCCTAAACGATACTTACGAGAACCCACACCTCAAAAAAGCAGCTCTTGTGAAGCTTCCTCTGAAGTTCCAATAATAAACTTCTCTTTGCTAGCCGGTGGTGATGAAGATGAAAGAAAATTTCTGGACCTTGCTTGCAGAGAGTGGGGTTTCTTTCAGGTTTTAACTGACGCAATTACTCAAGTTTCCACTTATGAATCGTATAATAGAGCGTGATAAAGTTTGATACTTAACTTTCATGTTGCAGATGATAGATCTTGGAGGGGCGGTAGAAGATGTGATTCAGAAAATGAAGGCTGTTGTTGCTGCGTTTTTCGATGAGAAGCTGGAAGTGAAAATGAAGTATGCAATGACAGCTGATGATGTTCAAGGATTCGGACTACCCTTTGTAGCCTCGGATAAACAAAAACTGGATTGGTCTGATTCATTCATCTTGAGGATATTACCAGAGAAACAGAAGCAACTAAAGTATTGGCCACTTGTTGTTCCAGGTTTCAGGTATGTACATAATTAGTGACATAGTAACTGATTCCGTCACAACGTAATGAGCAATGAGCCCCATTGCGTCGTCTCAATTCTGTCGCAAAATCCGTCAGGGATTCACTTTTATTGACGGATTGTGGTTGTTTGTGACAGACTTTTTCCGTCACTAATTTTCTTTTTTCTTGTAGTGTGGCCGACTAACAAGTAGGAGAGAAAATCAGACATGTATGTGATACAATCTGAACTTTAAGAATAAGTACAATAACTAAAATCATTTGAATTTTTACTTCAACAGGGAAGCGGTTGAGCGTTATTCAGCAGAGATATATAAGATAAACGAAGTGATCTTAGCAAATTTATCTTCCTTGATGGAAATGGAAAAGGATGGTCTGAAGAAATTACACGAGGAGATGAAGCAAACAATACGAATGAACTATTATCCGCCATGTTCTAGACCTGATCTCGTTCGTGGTATTAGTTCACATTCTGATGGAAACACCTTAACGTTTCTCATACAAGATGATGATATAAGTGGCCTTCAGATCAGGCATAATGATGATTGGATTACGGTGAAACCGATTCCAAACGCCATAGTTGTAAATCTTGGTGACTCTTTAGAGGTAGTGAATTGATATTAAATTCAAGCTATTATCCTAAACTGAGAAAAAAGATTTTATCTTGCTTCTTTCTTGATATGAAGGTCTGGAGCAACGGTTTATACAAAAGCATTGAACACAGAGCTATGACCAATAAGACTGCAGCAAGAACTTCAATCGCAACATTCATGGCTCCAGGTGGTGATGCCGAAATAGGTCCAGTAGACACCATGGTGGACAATCTCAACAGGCCTCCGATGTATAAAAGAATCAAGTACCAAGATTACTTCAAACTATCTTATCAAGAGGGAGTGGAAGGGAAAACCAATATTGAGTTACTTAAAATTTAAAGCTTAAGGCAATTGATTTCCTGATGATCATTTGTACCTCACATGGTGGGCAATGTGGAAGAAATAAAATGACTAATAAAATGAGTATTTGTTGTTGGTATTTTCAGAAAAACAGAGTATGAACAGCCAAGAATTTCTGGAATTTTTCCAGAATATTTAAGAGCACAAGAATAATAAAATTAAAAACACAAGAGCTGATTTAGAGCGTAACTTAAAATGAGAAGTTAAGAGTATTTTCTGAGGTGTTCTACACCAAAATAAAATTTGTTTCATTGCGTACACAAGAGCAAATTGAGTGTTTTTCACTCATTTGCTATAGTAACAACTACTTTTAACTTCCTCAAATCTTATCCACTTCCAGACTATTTTGAACAAGACAAAGGAGCATATACAAGTGATTATTACATATCCTGTTTAATAAAAAGTGGAGAAATTGACACTAAAATTTTATTTCACTCAAAAATACAATTTTTGCTTGCTCATAAGACACACTATGACACTCTTTTTCTCTCCACCTCCACTCCTTCTTTGCACACTCTAATACAAAGCACACCACCTCCACCTATTTATAGGATAGCTAAACCGACATAGTAAGTCGGTTGAAAATTGTTAAAGTCCATGGGACCCGTACACAGGTGTGCGGGCTTATGAATAATACAGGTTGTTAACCCTCTAATACAAAATCAATTGACTTGTATAAGGCTACAACTCACATCATTATAGACCACTCAATCATCTTCTATTTAATCAATGCGGGATTTATTCTCAATACTTCTCCGCAAGTGTAACCCGGTCAGACATTTGCATACCATTATCAAACTGATTACCACTTGTCCACAAATTAAGGATTTTCATTACTGGGCCCAGGATCCATTTCCAGTTAGGCTAGATGACTCTGATACCATGTTAAAGTCCATGAGATCCGTACACAGGTGTGCGGACTTATGAACAATCAGGTTGTGAACTCTCTAATACAAAACCAATTAATTTGTATAAAGCTACAACTCACACCATTATAAACCACTCAATTATATTCTATTTAATCAATGTGGGATTTATTCCCAATAATAATTTCTGCAACCTTCACTATTACTCTAGAAACTATCTGCACTATTCTACTTATTTCTAAAAATTCTAGACTACAATTGCCGACACAATAAGTCGATGCAGCATCCGTCTATACTATTCTAGCAGTCATCTACATTATTCTACACACATATGGATTAAAAGAACTATCTGGAAAGAGAGAGGCGGTGACTTCTATCACTCCCCCTCACCGACTACTCTCTCGTGTAGCTCTTGTCGAGTTATCATTCCAAGCTGTCTTCGTAACTTTAAAAATTTAACTCCATCTAGTCCTTTAGTAAATATGTCAGCAATTGGATCTTCGATCTTAACATATTCCATCTTGATGTCGCCTCTTAATATTTTTTCGCGGACAAAGTGATAGTGAACCTCCACGTGTTTAGTTCTCGCATGAAACACCGGATTTTCTGCCAAGCGAACTGCAGACTGATTGTCGTAATATAATTCTACTGCTTGGTCAATTGGTTGATGTAAATTCTCCAATAACTCTAGGAGCCACGTGCATTCTTGTGCGGTCATAGCCCCTGCTCTATACTCTGCCTCTGTGCTAGAAAAGGACACTGTCGGTTATCTCTTCGCACACGTAGTGTCGAATCTTCTAAATCTTTATCTTCTTCGTCGCTTTCAATTTGTCTATGACGATCTTCTTCACAAACCTTCTCGTGAATTCCTTCACACCAAGTAGACCTTTCTTTCCTTGGAGACTTCTCCAATGTAACTTCTTCATCTGACTCGATGTCTTTCTTTGTCTTTGATTCTTCCTCGACCCTTTCTTGTAACTTCTCTTCTCTCTCTTTTGTATCAGGAAATACTACTGCTTGCGGAGAGCACCACGACGACATCTCATCAAACACTCATTGCAAGAGATGTAACATTTTCTGGTTATTGGATTGCATTATTCCAGCCATTCCTTTGGTTATCATAACCAACAAATATGCACCTAATTGCTTTCCTATCGAACTTCTCTCGCAGTTGATCAGGCACAAAAACATAGCATACACACCCGAATACTTTAAAATGACTCACCATTGGTCTTTTGTTCCACAGCTTCTCGAACGGCGAGATAAATCCAAGCTTTGCTTGTGGTAGCCAGTTGGTGACGTGTGTCGTTGTCTTCATGCACTCTTCCCAGAACCTAGAAGGAACATTCTTAGCATGTAACATGCTTCTGCATATTTCTACAAGATGTTGGTTCTTTCATTCTGCTACTCCATTCTGTTGTGGAGTATTCGGGCAAGTTAGTTGTCGTCATATCTTACACTCCTCTAGATATTTGGAGAATTCATGCGACATGTATTCTCCTCCATTATTAGTGCTTAGACACTGAATCCTTTTGCCAACTTTGCTTTCTACCTTGTCTTTGAAGCTTTTAAACTTGACTAATGCTTCTGACTTTTCTTTCATGAAGTCTACCCATATGTACATTGAGAAATTATCGATAAATGTGATCATATATCCTACCAACTAAGATCACTCATAAAAAATAAAAACAACTAAACTTGTTGGAAATCAATGGAACAGAAGATTCATTTCCAACAGAAAAAACAACAACCTTCTTTGGTTCCTTTGTAGCTCTAAAATCATTTCAGCATTCGACACTCCTCCTTGATTTGAGAGCTGGAAACACCAATCTTCTTTCTCAAGTCTTCAAACTTTCTCTTGTTTAGGACTTTGTAAACAAGTCTGCAAGTTGATTTTCAATCTTGCAATACACCAACATCACTTCCTTCCTTTGCATTGCCTCTCGAATGAAATGATACTTAATTTTGAAGTGTTTGGTCATGATAAGGATAATGTTAGATAACAATTTGACTCAGTTGAAACTTGTATTTCCCTTTGAATTTGTATTTAAACCAATTGTATCTATCCTTTCTATCCTATATGTACCAGCCACTTCTACGTTCAATGATAACAAAACATTCAACCACTTCATGGTTTCAAAGCTGTAAATCTCTTAACCGAGTCTGCTAATACCACGCCACCATGGAAAACCAAATCGTCCCAACCACACTATAGAATACACTTGCTTCCATTCTGACCATCACAGTACCTGTTAAGCTTATGTCTTCCAATTACCTGCTATGGAAAACCCAGCTCTAGCCGCTGCTTTGTGCGTACGATTTGTTTGGTCACGTTGACGGATCTGTCGAACCTCAACCTGCTGTGCTTCGAGGTGCTCCAAACTCGAATTTTTCATCCTAGTTTAAAAAGGACCAGCTAGTCCTAAGTTGGATTATATGCTCCGTTTCTGAGGATATACTTTCACAGATTGTTGGTGCTACGACGGCGCGAGATGCCTGGAAATGATTGGCTGCAACTTATGCGTCAGGCTCCAGAGTTCAAATTTGCACTCTTCGCCATCAGATTACCAACTTGAGTCACAGTAATGACTCCATCTCTGTTTACATGCAACGCTCTAAAGCACTTGCCAACCAGCTGGCTGCGTTGGGCAGTCCCATTGAATCTGATGTTTTTCATGATCATATTGTTGATGGTCTTAGTGCGGAATACCAACCATTTATTCGGGATTTATTTAATTGTATCGATACTGTTAAGTTTGATGATTTGTTTGGTTTATTGTTGTCTGAGGAGATCCAATTGCAACGTGATGAGAAGATTCACTCCAAAGGCGTGGACTCTCTCAATGCTTCTTCCAACTATTCTCACCACACCTCTCGTGGAGGACGCCATTCTCGTGGTCACAGTAGAGGCTGATCAGGTGCTACTGGCCGAGGTTCCACCTCTCTTAATTACAACCTTCAGTGTCATACCTGCTATGGATACGGACACATTTCACGACAATGCCCTTCCAATTCTTCCAATCGTTCGGTTAGTCGGCCTTCCTCTAATGTTGTTGTTTTAGCTGCCACTCTTGGATTACAGAATTGGGTTGTGGACTCCGGGGCCTCACACCACTTAACATCGGATCTAGACAACTTGGCTATTCACTCTGAATACACCGGAACTAAAGAAATCAAGATCGGTGATGGTAATACCCTCCCTATTTCTCATTTTGGTTCCACTACCATGACATCTCCTAATGCACAATCTCTTACTTTGACCAATATTTTCTGTGTCCCTTCTTTTTTCCAAAATTTATTGTCTATTCATGCTTTAACCAAAAGTAATCCAGTTTCTGTCGAGTTCTTTTCTAACTCCTTTCTTGTAAAGAACTTACACACAGGGAAGGTCCTCTGCCAAGGAGAGAATAGAGATGGGGTATACTGTCTGTCGTTGCAACCGTCTCGGTCCATCCGTCAGTCTACTCATGTGCACAATAATATTGTTCGTTGTGTTCTTCGGGATAATAACTTAGAATTTTCTGATTCTAAATGTTCCTCTTTGTGTTATGGTTGCAGTATCAGTAAAAGTCATAAGCTACCATTTTCTGCTTCTAGTTTTAAAGCCACACGACCTCTCCAGTTGATTTGTAGTGATGTTTGGGGTCCGTCTCCTGTTCCTGCAGTTGACGGATCTCGTTACTATCTTTTATTTCATGATCATTTTACGAAATATTCCTGGATTTATTTCTTATCTCATAAGTCTCAAGTTTTGTCTGAATTCACTAGTTTCATCACTTCGTTGAACGCTACTTTGATTCAAAAATTCAGTCTTTTCAGGCCGATTAGGGAGGTGAGTTTCAGGCTCTCAAACCGTATCTTGAGTCGCATGGAATTCATCAATGAGTTTTGTGTCCCCACACTCTAGAACAAAATGGATGTGCGGAACGCAAACACAGGCACATTGTTGAAACAGCCCGTGCCTTACTCCACACTGCTAAAGTCCCACTAAAATATTGGTCTCATGCTTTTGACTGTGCAAATTACCTTATTAATCGCATGCCTTCTCCCCTTGTTAATTTTAAATCACCATACGAATGTCTTTTTGGCGAACCACCAAATTACTGTGATTTACGCATTTTCGGTTGTTTGTGTTATCTTTGGTTGAAACCTTATGCAACTAACAAATTAACACCTCGCTCTTCACCGTGTGTTTTTCTTGGTTACAACAAAAATCACAAAGGATTTCGTTGCCTGGATCCTTTTATTGGTAAAATCTATATTTCGCGCCATGTCCGCTTTGATGAGTCTTTGTTCCCTTTTGCAGGTCTGATGTTAACACAATCTTCTTCTATGGCCCCTTCATCGACACCCAATTCTGTTCTACCACTTCAGTTGCCCACAACCACGCCACCTCCGACGACTGCTTCACTCAATCAACGCCAACCTGCTCCTGACTTGCCTGCCCAAATGACAACTCCTCCACCTTCAGCGACATGTCGTTCTTCTCATTGCACGCATATTCCTTCGGCTTCACAGTTGCAACCGACAGCCACATCATCTAAACAACAGCCTCGCTCTCCCTCTTCCACTCAACCTGCAGCCTGCACTCCGCTGTGTACCTCCCCTCCTAACGTGTCAGAAGCTCTGTCTTCCACCACACAACATCTGCTACCCTCTCAATCACCAGGTTTAAATTTGATTATGGATCTTCGTCAGGACACGCCTCAATCCCCCACTATCATCACCAAAACTCACTCCATGATGACCCGACAACAAACAGGTTCATTGAAACCTTATCTTTTTTCTGCTACAAGTATTGATCCATCTGATGTTCCCAGTTGTTTCACTCAGGCAAATAAGTACCCACATTGGCGAGCTGCGATGTTTCGGGAATATGAAGCCCTTATCAATAATGGCACTTGGGTTCTGGTTTTCCCTGCTGAAGCTACTAATGTTATAGGCTGTAAGTGGGTCTTCCGCGTTAAACACAATGCTGATGGTTCCGTCTTTAGCTACAAAGCTCGTCTTGTTGCTAAAGGTTACAATCAGAGACCTGGCTTGGATTTTATGGACACATTCACTCCTGTCGTAAAACCTGCTACTGTTCATCTTGTGTTGACAATTGTTTTATCTAAAGGGTGGTCAATCAACCGACTGGATTTCTCCAACGTGTTTCTTAATGGACAGCTCGAGGAAAAGGTTTATATGAAGCAGCCTCCTGGTTTTGTCGATCCTCAGAATCCATCCCATGTATGTCTTCTTCGGAAATCACTGTATGGCTTACGCCAGGCTCTACGAACTTGGTTTAGTTACCTCCAGCAAACCTTACTCTCCTATGGCTTTTACAACTCCAAGACCGATCAGTCTCTTTATTACAGCAATGGTGATATTGCTGCCTTCTTCTTAGTGTATGTTGATGATATAATCTCACCAGTTCCTCCACCACATTCATGACTGCTGTCACTCGCCATCTTGGCTCTAAATTTGCTCTTAAAGAGCTCAGTCGTTTGCATTATTTTCTCGGAGTCTAGGCCTTATGGGATTCGCAAGGTATTCATCTCAGTCAATCCAAGTATGTCTCTGATATTCTCACGATGACTAATATGTAGAATTGCAAACCGATTGGCAGTCCCGTCGATCCCTCACCACCAAAACAGAAGGCAGGTGATGACGAGCTATGTGATGCCCAACTCTATCGCCGTACCATCAGAAGCTTACAGTATCTAGCTCTCATCCGACCAGATGTCGCCTTTGCTGTTAATGTTTCTGCTCAGTCCATGTATAATCCCACTGTTGGCCATTGGGGTTCGGTTAAATGCATCTTACGCTATCTTGCTGCTACAAGCCAATCGGGTATCTATATACGTCGCTGCTCCAATCTATCTCTATCGGTCTACTGTGATGCAGATTTAGGTGGATGCAAAGCTGATTGGAAGTCCACCACTGGGTTTGCTATATTTTGTGGCCCCAACTTCATCTCCTGGCCTTCTCGCAAACAACAGGTTGTTTCCCGCTCGTCAACAGAAGCCAAGTATCGTGCATTGGCGACATCTACCAGCGAGGTTTTGTGGCTTCAGTCCTCACTTTGGGAAATTGGCCTCCCATCCTCCACTCCAACAACTCTGTGGTGTGATAACTTAGGGGCTACCTATCTTATGAGAAATCCAATCTTTACTACTCAGTCTCGACACCTTGAGATCGAATTCCATTTTGTGCGTGACCTTGTAGCCCGAAAGTGCCCCTCAGTCCGCCATATTTCCACCAATGATCAAATCACGGATTTACTCACAAAAGCCTTTCCCAAGATCACGTTCCAGGGACATCGTTCCAAACTCACGGTTCGTGAACCTCCCATGAGCTTGCAGGTGAGTGATAAGGATAATGTTAGATAACAGTTTGACTCAGTTCAAACTTGTATTTCCATTTGAATTTGTATTTAAACCAACGGCATCGATCCTTTGTATCCTATATGTACCAGCCACTTCTACGTTCAATGATAACAAAACATTAAACCACTTTAGGTCCGACCATGGAAATAGGATTGTTTGCTGTGGCAATTGTTGATTGATTATCACACTTGATCTCTGTAGCTCCTTCTTAAGGAAAGATTAAATCCTTAAGTAATTTTCTCGGCCATATAGCTTGATTAACAACTGCATTGGCAGCAATATATTTTGTTGTAGTTGTGGATTGAGCAACTGTGCTTTGCTTCAAATTCCACATGAACAT
>CANYCX010121709.1:0-19354 GCA_948193385.1 Breynia disticha f. nivosa
TGTAACAAATTAGGGCACCATATGAGATACTGTCATGAAAAGTCCAGAGATGAGGGGAAAATTGTTCCAGGGCAGAGCAGCAAGGGGGATAACCGAGGAGACCCTACTACTAGTTGAGAAAAAGGTAGAGGTGGTAGGACCACGAGCACCATTGCGATGGGTGGAGGTGCTTCTCACACTGCAGCTGCGTCTCAGGCACTTGTCTATGCTATGACACGTGATGAGGCGGCAGCCAATCCATATGTCATCACCGGTATGATACTTATTTCTGCACTTTCTCCATTGGTTTTGATTGACCCTGGGTCAACCTGTTTGTTTGTGAATGAGTCCATTGTATAGCATTTTGGGGGTATTTTAGAGTCTTTAGGGTATATTGTAGCTGTGTCTATACCGGCTGGGGGTGTTGTTATTGTAGACAGAGTGTTGAGGGGCTGTGAGCTGAAAATTGGGGAACTGAGTTATGTGGTAGATTTGATAGTGATGAAGATGGCAGACTTTGGGGTAATATTAGGGATGGATTGGTTGTCCCAGAACAGAGCAGTAGTTCACTGCTACGCGAAAAAAGTGGTGGTAGAGGTTGATGGCTTGAAGAAGGTTTTACTTGTGGGTGAGCGAAAAGTTATACCTTCCTATTTGGTTTCAGCGGCAATGGCAGCAAAATTAATCAGGGGCGGATGCGAGGAATATATGGCATGTGTAACCGATGTGGGACAGGAAAAACTAGGAGTTGGTGATGTTGAGATAGTGAGGGAGTATCCAAAGGTGTTTCCAGATGAGTTATCGGGTTTACTGTTACAGAGAGAGGTCGACATTGAGATTGAGACCGTGCCAGGGGCAACATCAGTTTCGATAACACCATATCGAATGGAAGCAGTGGAGTTGCAGGAATTAAAGAAGCAGTTGGAGGAACTTCTGGAGAAAGGTTTTATCTAACCGAGCGTATCACCCTGGGGGCACCGGTCCTATTTGTTAAGAAGAAGGATGGGAGCATACTACTATGTATAGATTACCGGCAGCTGAATAAGTTGACTGTGAAGAATTGTTACCCATTGCCGAGGATTGATGATCTGATAGATCAGTTGAGGGGAGCCACTGTGTTCTCAAAGATAAACCTGAGATCGGGTTATTTGTAGTTGCGAGTAGAGGAGAGCTATATTCCTAAGACTGCGTTTAGGACTTGTTACGACCACTTCGAGTTCACTGTGATGTCGTTCGGGTTGACTAACACGCCAGCGGCCTTTATGGCTCTGATGAATAAGATTTTCCAACCGTACTTGGATCGATTCGTGGTCGTCTTTATAGATGATGTGCTAGTATATTCTTAGGATCGGTTGGAGATATTGAGGGAAAACCAGTTGTACGCAAAATTTGAAAAGTACGAGTTCTGGATGAAGGAAGTGGTGTTCTGGGGCATGTTATATTTATCGAGGGGGTGATGCCCGACCCTAGTAAGATTAAGGCCATTCAAGAATAGGAGGCTCGTAGGAATGCAACCGAGGTACATATTTTCTTGGGGTTGGCGGGCTATTACTGGAGGTTCATTGCAGATTTTTCCAAGATAGCAAGGCCAATGACTAACGTTCTAAAAAAGAACACTCCGTTCATTTGGAATGAGCGGTGTGAGGAGAGCTTTCAGTAGTTAAGGCGAAGGAGCCTCCGGTACTTGTATTACCGATAGGTGGTGGAGGATTTGTAGTTTATACGAACGCTTCTAAAGCGAGATTAGAGGAGTGCTGATGCTGAATGGAAGGGTAATTGCTTATACTTCGAGACAGTTGTGGTAGAATAAAGTCAATTACCCGACCCACGATTTGGAGTTAGCGGCGATCATCCACGCCTTAAATGTGTGGATGCATTATCCGTACAGTGAGACATTTCATATTCTTACCGATCATAATAGTGAAATATATCACTACGCAGCAGCAGTTGAATTTGAGATAGAGGAGATGGATAGAGCTTCAAAAAGACTATGATTATACCATTGATTACCACCCGGCTAACCACCCGGGTAAAGCAGAGTGAAAAGGGTTTTTCATGAGATGGGAAATAAAAACTATTCACCACATACGAAGTTTGTGGATAAGTGATTGTCTGATAATGAGCAAGGAATATCCGTCTTTCTGCTAAACATGGTGTATTGAACTCATAATTCATTAGATACTTTTTATGAATGTCAACTAAGTATCGTAAGTAAATTGCTCCCATCACTTCAGTCATTTGATAACCAGAGTCATTCTTTGATAAATGATCACTATGAATCAGACTCAATAGAATTTGATCAATCCTCTTTTCTATCGTTAAGGTGGCGAACTGAACCAAGAATTCTCTTTCTTTATCATTAATAGAATCACTGTTCGCGACCAAAGATTCTATTTTATCAGATGCGTTGAGTAGAAAGGGCACAGAGGATGAACATGTCGTGACTTATCGAGCCGAGTCATTATTTGCTTTGAGAGCATTGAGGGTGCCGCTTGATATAGTTCAGGGAGAGATGTTAGCAAACATCCAGGTTCGATCTCATATGCAAGATTTGATAGCAAAGAGGCAGAAGGATGGTGAGCATCTGATGAAGATAAAGAGGAAGATAGAGAAAGGGAAATTGACTGCCCTGCACGGTTAGATGAGGATGGTATCCTTTATTACAGGAAGCGATTGTTTGTTCCAAATTTGGCAGAGGTTAAGGGGTTCTAATGACAGAGGCGCATTCTTCTCCACTTTCAGTTCATCCGAGCAGCACCAAAATGTACAGAGACATGAAAGATATGTATTGGTAAGTGAATATGAAGAGGGAGATCATTGATTTTGTGGCTCGATGTCTGCCTTGCCAGCAAATCAAGGCAGATCATTAGGCTCCAACTGAGAAGTTAAGAATTTTAGAAATTCCCAAATGGAAATGGGAAACGATTATGACGGATTTCATAGTTGGGTTACCGAGGACGTTTCAGCAATATAATGTCATGTGGGTTATAGTTGACAGGTTGACAAAATTTGCACACTTTTTGGCGATTTGATAGGAGGATACCATAGACAAGCTAGTGAGCTTGTATGTTTCCGAGATTGTGAGATTACATGGTATGCCTGTGTCAATTGTTTTGAAAAGAGATCTGCGGTTCACTTCTCAGTTTTAGAGGAGTTTACAGGACGTGATGGGCACAAGACTAAGGTTCAACACTGCATTCCACCCTCAAACTGACTGTTAGTCTGAGTAGACTATCCAGACCGTGGAGGATATGTTGAGAGCATGTGTGTTAGAGTTTGAGGGTAGCTAGGATGATCACTTGCCACTAATAGAATTTTCCTACAACAACAACTACCACTAGCGCATTGGGATGGCACCGTATGAGGCCTTGTATGGGAGGCGGTGTTGGAGTCCTGCATATTGGGATGTAGAGGGGCAGAAACAGTTAGAAGGACACGAGTTAGTACAACAGACGCTCGAGAAAGTAAGTGTGGTAAAGAGGTGTATGCCTTGGAGCAGCGTGATCCATCTTGGGAAGAAGGGAAAGATGAGTCCGAGATATGTGGGACCTTATGAGATCATTGAGAAGGTTGGACCGCTTTCTTACCAGCTTCAGTTACCAGAGGAGTTATCCAAACTTCACAACGTATTCTATGTCTCGATGTTGAGAAGATGTCGTTTCAACCTGAGTTACGTGCTTAGTGCAACAGATTTAGAGGTTTTAGAGAATCTCACTTACGAAGAGGAGCCAATTGAGGTCTTGGATCGGCAGATTCGACAGTTAAGGAATTGAGAGATTCTAATTGTGAAAGTAAGGTGGAGTTTCCACTCGCCTAAGGAGGCGACTTGGGAGGTCGAGAGCAATATGCAGAAGAGGTACCTAAATTTCTTTCCCGAGGCCTGACATAGTGGAGGCACGTTTCAAACTCTCATTCATTGTTTCAGTTAGAAAGCTAAGTTAGACAGTGTAGATTAAGCTAAGTGTTTTGCATTTTGAAAACCCTAACTTGACTCAATTTTAAGGACAAAATTTCCTAAGGGGAGAGTTCCATGGTCGTTTACTGTTCCAGGTCGTATGAAACGGCCTATGGGACTGGCCTCTTGGCCGTTTCTCATGGCCATTTGGTCTTTCTGATAGCTTAAAATTAAAATGCGAGTTATATCGAGAAGAGAGATAAAATAGGGTATTCGAGCCAAAACTCTCCCAAACCGTCCCAAACACTTCCTAAACCTTCAAACCACAATCCTAAGGCCTTTTAATCCAAGAATCCACCAAGAAACACCCATATTCTGACATTTACCATCCTTTCACTGATTTCCTCTTCACATTTAAGTAAAAGAAGGAAGAAAGGTATGTGATTTTTCTTGCAAGATGAATGATTAGGTAAAAATATGTACATTGTATAGGGTTTTGTTGGATTTTTGTTATAGAACATGAATCTAGAAGCCTTCAACCTTGAAACATAGATTTTGCTTAGGATTAGAGAGTTATGGTTTGTGAGAAAATGGGTGAGGGTAGGAAATTTAACTTGAATTCGTGTATAAGGTGTATAATATGGTTTATTGTGTGTAGAAATCGATATTCAGGACCCAAGTCGGAGGCTGGGCGACGAATTGCAGCTTGGAACACGAGGTAAGTGTTTTGCCACTTCCTTTAGTATGTTTTGTGTATGAATGGTTGATTGTGTATAAGTATTATGTTGCTTAGTTATGTTTGAATCAAATATGTAGTTGCGAGGTTATAAGAGATGAGTTTTGTATGGTTGCTTTTAAAGTGGGATGTGTTGGTTGTGAAATGTAATCTTATGTTAACATGATTTCTTTGGTATTCGTTGTGAAATAATGAGATATGGATGTTGTATGTTGGCTTTTATATTCACATGGATGAAATTGTAAATTTAGGCGCGCATGTAATATTAGTTCTTAGGAACAATGGGGCTCGTGCTCGTATGTGTGGTTTATGCTAAAGTGTGAAAAAGAGATGGATCTGTTTGACTTATATTGCACCATATGAACATAGCATTGGTATGAGCATTGTATGTATGTTCATGTTGAGGGCCTCGTGGCCAACATAGTATAAGGGGCCCGTGGCCAATGTGCGCAAAGAGAGTGAAGTCTCTCGAGAATTGTGAAAGAGTAGCAGAGGTTAAGTGAAGTCTTCCTCTTGCGAATGTTAAGGCTCCGGAGCGGTCCATTAGTGTGTTTGCATAAGCATCAACATTGTTCGCATTAGCATATCCATTATAAATAGTTGCTCCATTGCTAGCACGATTTAAGTAAACGTTATTGTGAATCATGAAGATACATGTGTGAAGTGCACGGAAGAATGTGAATGTTTTAATTTATGAGTTGATAATGGATGTGGTTATTTGGCTTGAAAATGTGTTCGGGTTGGTTGCTTTTATGTGATTGTTAACCGATATAATTTGGGACATTTATGAAGTAAGTTAATTAAGTATAGGAATGTCATTTATTATGTGGATTGTGTATGAAGGAATGTATGAGACCTTGAGTATATGCTTTGGAATGGATGATTGTGATTGGGTTAAGTTTGTGTGAATGAGTCTAGAGTTTATTGCTCGAAAATGTGTATGGTTATGTATTAATGGAAGATGACATATTTTGTGATAAAATAAAAGGTGTAATTGTTGGAAAAAGGATGACCTAATGTGTATGGAAGTGGTTAGAAAGTTTGAGTGTTGAAATGCATCATATTCTCCTTCCTGCAGGTGCAAACGACCAGGGAACGGCCTGTCTGGCCGTTTCCCATGGCTGTTTTCTCTATAAATTGTTGACATAGGGTCAGAACAGCCAGGAGAAATGGCCACTCTCACCGTTCCCTTATGTCGTTCCTCTATGCTGATTGTTGAAAAAGGATTGCTATGAATGTTTGAGCTAGCATGTTTTATTTATTTATTTTTCCTAGGTTTCTGAGTATATAGATATTTGTGTGGGAATTGTTAGGCACGAATTCGGCTTGTGTCACGCGGGCACAACAGTATTTGACCGAAGGTTTCCCTGTGCATTCAGCATAATAACCATAAGGCTCACTTACTTAGTATTCTTAATACTCACCTTCTATTTTGCTGTGTTTATTGTGCAGAGCGACAGTAGCGTGGTGCAGGATCTTACTTTTGGGTGGAGCACGGACGTGTGATACTTGCAGCAGGTCAGCTCCTAGCGGTTTTTTGGGATACTCATGCTTTTTAATTTTTTATAGCCATACACAAGATAGCATAGGCTTACTGGCACTTGCATTGTTTTAAACCGAATATAATGGCTTCCGCATTTCTACACTTTCATTTTGTATGGGCCAGTTTAAAGAAAATGCATGTATGTCATTACTGATTCCATTTATATATATATATATATATATATATATATATATATGTGTGTGTGTGTGTGTGTGTGTGTGTGTGTTTACTTAAATTGAATTTGTTTTACTATTTTGAAAAGAAAAAAAAATGGGTGCGAAAATCGAGGTTTAACGAAAAATGAATTTACCGAAAATGGGGTTCTCATTTAGACATATTAACACATGGCCAGCCATTATTAGGATCAAAATAAAATTATTTTTTAATGCCCTCAAATTTGACTTCCTAAAATAGGTGAAAATCAAGTCCAAACAATGTTAAGATGGTTAGGGATCATGAGGGAATAAAGGTAGACTGAGACGGGGGTTAAAAAAGTAAGAAACAGGAGGCTGGTACTGAGTAACGTATGTTACTCTGAAGAATAACATACATTATTTTGGGAATAAGAAGAATAGCATACGTTACTCTTAGAAATAACGTACGTTATTTTGGGCAGAATCCTAGAATAACATATGTTGTCTATCCTACATTAATTTAGTCAAACGTACATCAACGAGTTTGGGATAGGTCATTAAAAATAGTGGAAAACAGAACAAAACGAAACAAATATGCACCGAAAGAGCTAAGGTTTGGGGGAAAACCCATCTTGAGGTAATTTTTCCATTCTAATATAAATTTGGCATGAGAATCATGAATTTAGGATTGTAGATTCATATAGAAGGAGAGTATTCTTACATTAGAGGAAAATAAAGAGTGTGTGGGAGGGTGTAGAAGAAATAAATTAAGGTTTTTAGAGGAAAGAGGGAAAATGATGGGTAGAAATGGAATGCAAACATCCGATTTACAGTTATCGAGTTATTAATTGAATGGGCCTTAGTCAACACCAATGGAGAAATCAAAGCCACGGAGGAGCCAAAGCGACCTCCGAACAAACTATCCTAGATTTAGAGGTAAGTGTATAGCCCGTCACTTACTTATCCATATCTAGTCTTTTCATGGTATTTATATGTGAATAGGATGACCTTGCGTGAGTTCTTTACTATGATGCCTTAATGGGTAAGATTAATGATGTTTGATTTTGACTACATGATATGAATATATTCCTTTGGGATGAGTAAGAATACGCAAATGTGTTAAAGAATTCATGCATTGTGGGTTATTGGGCACTGTTTGAATGATGGTACTTAAGAGTTGAAATGTATATATGTTAATACGATTATGGGTGATGTTTTTTTAGTCTAGTTGGCTAAAATTAAATTCTGATGCTTGAGATGTGAGTGGAAGGCCTAAATATAAGTAATTTGTGTTAATTGATTAGATTTTATGAAATGAATGCAATTTTTTAGATTTGGCATGATTATGTAAATGTATTAAGGAATAAACATAATGTGTGCTTAAATTGTTGAATAATGGCTTGTTCACAATGTGTGAATTTCATATGTGCACCACGACATTCATACTTGAGACATACATGCATGGTAGAATTGAGATAAGAGCATGAGAGTTAGAGACCACACAAATGGTATTTTGAGAATATAAAAATGAAAGTGTAGAAAACCATTGGTTGAACAACGTGGATGAAAATAGCAATGTGAGAGTGAGAAATTCTAATCATATATAATATAGTTAAAAGCACGAATGAAAATAGCTATGTGAGAGTGAGTGATTCTAATCATATGGACGCAGTGTTGATCAATTTATATGATAATGGCCATGTGAGAGTGATTGATTCTAATCATATGTGTCAGGGCTGGAGGTGTCATGTGAGACTGAGTAATTCTAAGAACATCAACACCTATTTGAACACTAGAATAAGAAAAGGGGCAATGTGAGAATTAGTGATTCTAATCATATGTTCTCAGAGAGAACATGGTAGTTCTAGAGTGAGTGATTCTAAGTGCATTTACCTAGAAATGAAAGGTGTCATGTGAGAGTGAGTGATTCTAATCATAGTGACACCGACTGATTAAAGAGAAAAAGAGGGGTAATGTGAGATTGAGTGATTCTAAGCACAAATGCCCTGGATAAAAAGGTGTCATACAAGACTGCATAATTCTAAGTGTATGGACACCGGTTGAACAACCAAGGAAAAGAGAGAGAGGATCCTTTAAGAGAGAGAAAAGCATGTTATTAGAAAAAGATTGATAACAGTATACCATAAATGGTGCATACACATTTGGTCATACTTGGGTCTATGATGTGAATGATTGATGAGTATTTATTTTGTTATGTTAATGTATGTTATATGAATTGTGATTCATCTAATGATATGTGATGTATGAATAAAGCGTTTGAGAATGTTCATGTATGGTACTCGATTTGTGATTTGATCATATGATAGGTGTGGCATGGATGATTGAGTCAGAATAATTATGTGCTACGATATATGAATATGAATGAGTTGTTCTTACATATTAAGGGTTAAAAAGTGGATTGAATGCATGATAATAGAAATTGGTTGATTGACTTGTGTGAGAACATAATATGTTTTTATGTGGATATTAGTGTTGTGTTTAAAATGACTTACATATGTGTATGTGCATGGGAAGGTAAGGTAACATGTATTGTGTTAAAGGGGTTAGTCTAAGATCTCAGTAAAATGTGATTTATATATGAGTTGTGGACTTGATGTAGGTGTGTCTTAATGTGTTGATTTGGCTGTTGTGAAGCATGGGGAATGTATGGGTGAGGAGATTGAGAGTTATGTTGATGACCTAGATTGTGTTCTGGAAAGATGTTAGTTAATATATGAAAGATCTAAGTGTTGAGAGTGAATTGAATATTTATTAATGGTCTCTGCAACTGAATAACATATGTTAGGGTTTCCATTAATGTACGTTATCTTACTATGCGCAGTCAACAACACCACGCGCCGATTTCTGGAGTTTTTGTCAAGAAAAGGAGTTACTAACGTACGTTAATATACACATTAACATACGTTATGGTAAGCAATGTATGTTAACCTTAGGGTTAACATACGTTAATCAAGTGCTGGAAATCCTGGTTTGCCAACAAGAATAACATATTTTAGGCTTAATCTTAACATATATTATTCATGCCCAGAAGATTGTTTTGACCTATAAACCTTACCTTAACACATCCTAATGTTAGTACATGAATAGGGCCAAGTTAGGGACTTAAAAGAAATCATTCTTAAATTAATTGGAAGCCCAGAAATCTCATATCAAACAACCTAAACAACATATCCTAGGATTTAAGGGGAATGAGTAAGGTATTCCGTGAGTAAAGAACACAAGCCTATCTAGGAAGATAGTACAGAGAAGGAATGAACGACTGTACTATATTTTATATGGTTAGGTACGTGACGAGAGGGACATATGCTTACTAAGTTTTGTACTCATGTTGTTTGTGGTTGTGTTTCTATGTACAGATTAAGGAGGCTGCCACGTAGACCGTTTATACTCTACGCTCTTTTTGGAGATTCTTGGGGACTGTCGCTACAAGGTTGGGGAGTTCATCTATATACTTTGATTTTGTTCTAAAACATTTGATGTATCAACAAATTATTTCTTCATATTGTTTTGAAACCGCAGTGTAGGGTTTTTCCCCAAAATACTGATGTTGTGATTACGTTTTATATAACCATGGTTTATGATTTACTTCCATTTATTTTCAAATGATTTTTGAAAGTTTCTGCAAGTTAGAGTCAACATATAGCAAGTAGTTGGAATTCATTATGTTAACAAAAGAAAAAAATATATAGCAAGGTAAAATAACAAATAAACTAATAGTTAAGGTAAATGGGTTTTGGGATTTTGAGCGTCACATATTTTATACTATATTAAAATAAGTTTAACACTTAATAACCTGATCATACAAAACAGCCCACAAAATTCAAGAACTACTCATGATTTTAGCCAATCGTTATGGTGACCGCTTTGATACCACTGTTGAGTTTTCTACATGTCTAAAACTTAATGACAAGAGTAATTTTAAGAAAAACACATATAAAACATTCAATATCACACCAAAATCAAAATATAACAACATCTATGGCCTAAAAACATGACACTAGTTAATAAAAATGAGAATTTTAATGTAAAGATCGAGTCTTTACCTTTCTTGAGTGAAGGTCGTGTATATGGCTGCAAAGAACGAGTAACTTGTTGCATTTTCTAGGCTTGTAAATCACTAGGGCAACGGAAACAAATCAAGAAACTCAAGAAAACAATCCAAGATTCACACCAAAACCGTGATTAACAACATATATTGCCTAAAGATCAAATACAAGTTCATAAAGATTAATTTCTTAAATGAAAGATCGGATCTTTACCCTGAATCCTTGCTTGGCCGATTATCTACGATCAATAAAAGTAACTACAGCTTCAGAATAATCTGAAACTACCTTCAAGACACTCTAAGAACCACATGTGTAGTCCCTCTACAAAACTAACACACGGGTCAACATAATACGTGTACTAGCGCGAGAGTATTGAAGAATCACTTTGATATCTTATCAGTCAGATGAAAGTCTCGTGAAACAAAAGGCACCACGTTGATTAAACCATATGATCAGCCCTTTAAACTCATGTTTTCTTGAAGAAAAGATGAAAGAATTGCAACCTTGATTATTTGAGAGAGTAACCCATCCTAACTCTAAAATGACGGCAAAATTGCATAAGTGTACACAGTCAAGTAATATAGGGGAGTAAAGAACTCGATCCAAATTATCATACCCAAGGGAAATTAGAACTAAAAGTCATGTGCATCCTCATTGCTTATTAGAATATCCAATCAATTGAATTTTAAATTGATTTTAACTAAACTAATCAAAATTAAGTGCAACTAATTCCTAATTTGCATGAAACATATAAGCAAATGAATTAAAGCATGTAATTAAAAGTAAATTAAAGCAACTAAAACCCTAGAATCGCTCTAAGCTACTCTATGGCCAACTAACATCTGGCTCCCTTAAAAATGAAACTATAACTCCCCAAAAAATATAACCTAAATTATGCAAAAATAATAATAAAGAGAATAGTGGCAAACGGCCTAGCGAACAGTTTGCCTAAATTGTTCCCCAAACGGTTTTAAATAAGGAAAAAAGTTAAATTTGTGCGGACAGAAAGCTGAAAATGAGGTAGACAAATGGTTTGGGTAAACCGTTTTCCAAACTGCGTCGACTTGATGGGTTTTAAAAATAGACCCACATGAGACATTTAAGAGAGAAACAACCCTAAAAACCTATGAAATTTCCCTCCATTTCACATTGAAAACACTTTGTAGTAGAGGTCATAAACACTAAATCTAACCCAAAAAACCTGAGGTATTGTGGATTTTGCTTAAGGAAGAGAGTGCTCAAAGATTCTCTTCAAAAGAGTAGGGTAATCTCAAAATCTATGTTGATTTTTCTGACATTTTGAGTTAGAATTTGGAAAATGGTTGTATTTTGAATGAGTTAATGTTAATGGAAGTAATGAGGATTAAAATGACCAAAGGAAATAAAGGTTAGAGGAGATTGAGATTTCTAAGGTTTGCACAATTTTGGGTTTTGTTGTTAAATAAGAATGAGAACGTGGAGTTAAGTGTAAATATGTGTTTAATATGTGAAACATGGGTCAAAATAATGCAGGAAACAGATTCGAGGTCTGGATCAGAGTTAAATTGGGAGCCAACTTTGCAGAATTCGAGGTAAGTGCACTGAATCACACTTACCATTGTATGTTTTGCATCTGTAAGGTTAACTATAATTGGCTAAATGTACATTGTTTGTGAATGATGGGAACATTGTGTAATGTGAAGTAAAGTGCAAATATAGAAATGATGTTTTGTGTACGGATCTGTGTAGACCTTTTTGTGAATTCTTGATTAATGTGGGAAAAGTTAAAAGATTGATGAGATGAATGCTAATTGTGTTTGAACTTTTGCTAAAGCTTGATTGGATTGTAAATTCTGAAAGTTATGTGGAAATCATATTGGTAATATGACTTGTATGATAATTGAACTAAGGGTGTTAAACTCTATTGTTGAGCATATGTGGCTTATAATGTGAATTGTTATACATTGAGGTTGGTGGGTATTGCTTGTGATATCCTTATGGTTGGAAAATCTCTTCGTAATGAATGTTTGGAACGTACAAAGTGAATGCCACGTGTTAATTATGATTGACTAGGTTAAAACCTTGAATTGATGGATTGAATTGTTTGGAAATGTGCTCGTGTTAAATGCTTGGATTATATGACGATGAAACCGTGTTATATGTGATTATAAAATGATTGATGTGGGACATGCATAAACATGTGATATTATGAAATTGAGAATGAATTTAGAAATGTTTGATTTACATTTATTCATGTCATTGTGGCATTACATGGGCATAATTACATGTTCATACTATGAGATTTGAAAAGGAAAGCAAGATGTTTTCCTTGTGAGAAAAAAAAAGAGGATTATCCCAATGAACTATGAGAGCTCCATTCAAGAAAAAGAAAGAGGGGGATTAGCCCAACTATAAACAAAAGAGCATTGCATCTTGTTATTGATATAAAAAGGGGATTTAGCCGAACGAAAGAAATTTTGGGTAAGAGCTCGATGACGGGCTGGGCCTAAGGAAAAGTGAGCGAGAGCTCAGCTTATGGAAAGAAAATGGGGGATTAGCCCAAAATGAAAAGTAAAGATAGCGAAAACTCTAAGAGAAATGTTGAGAGTCCCCGGGGCATGCATTGCACAACATGTGATGCATTAGCATTTCACTCTTACATCTATTGTGATCATATGGAATTGTTTGTACGCTTTTCTATAATGGGTGCTATGCAATTATCAATGAATAATGTAGAATTGTTAATGTTGTACGTGTGTGTTGGATTGGTTTAAGACATGTTGAGCATGTACATGGATGATATTCTAAGTTTTATGATTTATGTGTGTGAGTTAATGTGACTTGGATTGGTATATGGCATGTTATGGAATTAGAATGTGTTGTTGAATGGGTAAGGAGAATGGTATGTTAGCCTAAGGGTTAAGTTGGGATGTGTATATGGAATGTGTGTGTTTTCTTGAAAAGTAATCCTTGGTAAGGAATGTTGTTTAAGGAAAGATTTGATATATGTGTATGAACGTAATATGAATTATGTGTGGTATGAATAGCATATATTGAATTAATGTGGCTAGGATAGTTTGTGATCATATGGGTGTATTGTTATTGCACAAAAAAGTGATGAATAATATGAAGGAATAAGAATATGAATTGCTTGTAGTCTTAAATTGAAAGGAAATTTTGAAATGAAAGGTGGTAATGGATTGTCTTGTATGGCTTGTAGAAAAACATTAATATGATTTGAGTTATGAACTTGGTACTGGAATAAGTGTAGTGATAAAATTGTAAGTGGTTGTTAAGTGAATTAAATGGTGTGTGTATTAACCTGAACTATGAATTGTGAATGAAGTCTAAATATGAATTGTTGTGTAATGGCTTAACAAAATTTTAATAGAATGGTAAAAGTGTGAGTATTGAGTATGAAAATGGTGGTTGTGGGTTAATTTGTATGAGCATGTGTTGGATGAATGATTAGATGGAATGTGTACTGTGTTAAATTGTTGAAATCAGCTGGAAGTATGGGATAACGGTCTTGTAAACAATTTGTGCAAACCATTTCCCAAGTCGTTCCACTTCCAGAGACCTTTCGAAAGGGGGAAACGTGATCCAGAATGGTTTTCATAAATCATTCTACAAACTGTTTCACTTCTAGAGACATGTCATAGAGACAAAATGGGTTTGGAAACGGTTTGTGCAAACCATTTTCCAAACCGTTTCACTCACAAAAACTTTTAGTAAAGGGAGAATAGGCTGGAGAATAGTTTACCTAAACCGTTCCCTAGACCGTTCCCATTCATTGAACAGTATGGAATGGAAATTTTTCAAAAGGAATAACAAAATTTATTAATGATTTATGAGGCTCAGAAGTTAGGAGCCATTAAGTAGGATGGTTCTTTATCTCGAATAATGCACTAATGCTTACTTGAAGTTGATATTGAATTAGGATGATTTGCTTTCTCCTTAACACTTACGACACCTAAAACACCTTATCAACGAGCACTTATGCATTAACTACCTTGGTAAGTGTGGGTATGTGTACCTACTCGGTATTTAGTTACTCACGTGCATGTGTTTTGTGTATTGTGTGTAAAGTAATAGTAGACCTTGATTGGCGGGACTTTTTGGTGGTGCTCAGGAGGTGTGATACTTAGTTGGAAGGTCGAGCTCCTTAGTGTTATAGGATTGATTCCTATTTTGTAAAATTATACATATTTTGGTATAAGTAGGGCTGCATGTTTTAAAATGTAAACGAATTACCAGGCTTCCATATTTGTGTTGAGATTTTGTATAATCAAAGTTGTTTATGGTTTTTTTGAAAGGTGTTACCACTATTTCCTTTGCATGCTTTTGTGTATTGGATCGGCTTTTCAAAAGAAAAAATGGTTGCCAAAATCATTATTTAATTTGCAAATTATTTTTTTGAATTTGGGCGTCACAGAAACCACAGATACATTTTATCGTGGAAACAACTGCTCTATTGATCGACACGACCGTGCTGACAATGACACAGGTCGTGCAACACATTTTTAGCCAAATGGCACGATGTCAACACGTGTAAAACATGATTCGTGCCATATTTGACTCAACACGATTTTGCACGACCTGTGCTCATCAAATGGGTTCAGCAAGAGCTCATGCTCTTCACAACGAATCATGTGAGATTATGGGCCTGAATTGAGATGAGCACAAACCATGGTATTCAGCACAAGGTTGTGCTGCCCCTTTCGAGCCCAATTGTCTCCCGAATCTATCTCAACGTGCCTGCAACTCAGTCTCAAATCATAACCAATATCGACCATCATATGAAAAGTAAAAATCATGCAAAAATAGCCGATAATGAATAAAGATATGACTATTCTACACGTAAATCACATTTTAAACTTAAAATAAATTTTCTAATAAAATGGTTTAAATTGTGATTTTTCAGGGTAAATTATGACTAGATACGTGGGTAATAAGTAAGTAAAGAATGAAAAATATGCTCATATTACGTGTGGATCAGACAGATGGACGACAATGGAGAGAGGAAGAGGGTGAGGACTTGGTGATTTGAAGTATACTAGGGTTTTAAAAATAAACACTCTCTTTTGCCAAAAATCCTAAGTCAAATAGGATTAGCATTAATTTTATTTTTCAAAAACAACTCTTCCTTTCATCTCTCCATATGGTCACTGAATTTGTTGAGAAAAATAAGGAGATTCTATTCTCCTTTATTTTATATTATCTTATCCTAAATAAGATAATATTTTTCCTTTTATTTCTCCATATTTTCTCTTTCATGTCTTAATTTAAGACATCATATCTATATGGATAATATTTGCTTTAAAAGCATGGTATAGTTTCCAATTTTATGCTTTCATCCATTTTAGGCCCAATTACCAAAATTAGCCCAAATGCCCGATCTGACCTGATAGCTAAATTTTGATTTAAGGTAAAATTATAAAAATACCCATTTTGATTTTCTGTTGTCCATGTGCATCTATAGGACCATTTAATTATGGTAATGAATTTATTAATTCATAAATCATAGGTGGTCTCTAATAAGACACTATGACTATCTAAAATTGAATAGCTCACGAGCGGTCTCAACGACCCTGCTACAATTCTAACACTTCCCTTGACCTTCAGTATCATGATTAGCATAAGGTATGTCCCAAACATCCTTATTTAGTGTTAGATCACTTTTTTAATCTTTATGATAAGATTGATAAGTTCTAATAAATAACCTAATCATTCCATTTGTGTGCGGCCACACTCTTCCCAATCTTGCCTATCAAGCGGCTAGTGATATCTTCTCTCATTTTCATGAGGATCAATTCCTTCACTTCACTCATGCTTTCACTTGTAATCCCTAACATACCCTATCATACTCATACTCGTCAACCTTTTACGAAATATTAGGCGTATGTCAAAGTACAGTAGAAATCACAATAAAAGACATAATGATTTTATGTCTAAGGAGAAATGTTTGACATTCCAAATAGTGATCACTCTCCAAATACAATGTCCCACATTGCACCTATGAACCTTTTTAGATATCTCATATCTTTGACCCATAGAACATGATCACGTACAAAGCTCATATTAGTCTTAGTTCATTTTCATTCCATGAAAACAAGCGACTAGGGATATTTAGAATGTTAATCTCAAAAAATTCCAGGTTCTACTATCAATGTCCTTAACCTTTATACATAAAGTGTTTATCAACATTCTTGGATAGTTTCATCATTCACATACCACAAGTCAATACATGAATTGATAAAACAATACCTCATAATTTTATTAACCAATAATAAAAAGTTACAAACAATGTATTGGGCTAAGGCTTACACTAGCATAAATACAACCTTAGAATACATAGAGACTACTACGTTCAAGACAAATCCTTATGAATTCACTTGTATTTTCTCTACAAAAGTTTCACACAGATTAAGAAAAACATGTACTAGCACAAAGGTATTAGTGAGTTACCTTGTTTTAGGTTGATCAGATGAATTGCTTATGATTCCGAGTGCACCAACGTTATTAAACACTATGGGCAGCCCCTCAAAGTCTTGTTTTCTTGGAGAAAATATGGAAGAATCAATTTCTTGATTCTTGGTATGAAGGTCACCACAATAGAGAGTGGAGGTCTGGATGTGAGAAATATGAAGAGGGATTTTTTGTTTTTGAAAGAGTTTTTTTTCTTTTAAAGGTGTAGGCCAAAAAATTCAATTATAATAGGATTACAATTTCCTATTTTAATTTAAAATTAAACAATCCTAATCTCTCTCTCCTTCAATGTTGAAAATTAAGAGATAATGAGGAGATTTTATTCTCCTCTTTTCTCTCTCCTCCATCTTATCTTCAAAAAAGATAATCTTCCTTTATTTTCCTTTTATCTTATCTAATCATGTCCTAAATTAAGATAAGACACCATAATCCATATGATTATAATTATCTTAAAAATATGCATGAGTTTCCAAAATTGAGCTTTCATCCATTTTAGGCCCAATACCAAAATTGATTCAATTGCCTAATTCGACCCAACAACCAGAACTTGACCTAGGGTGAAATTTTTAAAATACCTTTTATGGTTTTCTCCTGTCCACGTGCTATCTGTAGGACTATTTAACAATGGTAATGAATTTAATAATTCATAAATTATAAAAGGTCTCTAGTAAGACACTATGACCATCTAAAATGAAATAATTGACGAGTTGTGCCAATAGTCCTACTACAATTCAAATTCTTCCCTGATCTCTGATACCATGACTTCCTTAAGGTATGTCTCTAACATCCTTATTTAGTGCTAAATCAATTTCTTGATGTTTATGACAAGATTAATAAGTTCAAGTGAATGATCCAATCATTCCATTTGGGTGTGACCACACTCTTTCCAATCTTGGCTATCAAACGGCCAGTGATATCTTCTCTCATTTTCATGAGAGGGCCAATCCCTTCAATTAACTCATGCTTCTACTTGTAATCCATATTATACACAACCATACTAATAATTATCAAAATTTTACGGTTGTATTAGGTGTATGCCAAAGTAGACTAAAAATTACAATAAAAGACAAATAGTTGACATTGCAAGAAACATACTAATTTTATTATTCTCATCAATGATCGCTCTCAAAATACAATGTCTTACATTGTACCTAACAAATTTGTTAGTATTCTCCAAATATCTCAAGTGTTTAATCAACATTTTTTGGATAGTTTTATCATACACAAAGCACAGGTCAATACATAAAATGATAAAACAATGCATCATAATTTTATTAATCTACAATAAAAGGTTCATACAACTACCATGCCTTTCAATAACTAAACAATATACCCTTATTGCTACACTTTCAACTAAAATATACATGAAAGGCTAAAAATATTAAAGAAACAAAGGTTGAAAAGATCAAGAATGGTTTTATACAATCAATTTGGTAAGAATAACAACCTATAAACATTATAAAATTGATTTAGTTGAAGGATAGAAATTAATATCCAACAAAAGGACAAAACATAAGAAGAGGAAGAGGTAAATACCAACATGTTTTTGGGCTAAGGGAAGTGACAACAACATGTTGTGATGGTTGTGGAGGATTTGCGACGACATGTGGGGGTTGTGTAATTGTAATATTTGCATCTTAAATCCCTATAATTAGTAAATGGTTAAAGAAAGTAAGTTAAAATAAGCATAATGTACATTAAGAAATGCTAAACAATAAGATAGGATAGTACAACAGCAAATAGAAAAGAACTTAGGAAGAAAACTGTAAACAAATGTAGAAAAATAGTGTACAGCACGAGGGGTGTGCTGGCGGCATGAGACCATGTTCACTGGAAAATAAAGAGCTTGACCGTTTTAAAAAAGAGCACGACCAAGTTTTCTGGAAGATAACATTGTTAGTGTAAGTCCTAGCCAAATACATTGTTTATATCTTTTATTATTGATTAATAAAATTATGAGGCATTATTTTATCACTTCATGTATTGACCTGTGGTATGTGTTTGATAAAATATTTAAGAATGTTAATTAAGCACTTAAGGTGTCAAGGTTAAGGACCTTGATAATAGAACCTGGAAGTTACTAACATTCTAAATATCCCTAGTTGCTTATTTTTATGGGAATAGAAATGAATTAAGACTATATGTACTTTATAGGTGATCATGTTCTACGGGTCACAGATATTTGGGATACCTAGCAAAATGCATAGATACAATGAAGAGCATTGTATTTGGAGAGCAGTCACTATTTGCAATGTCAAATATTATCCTCAGACTGAAAATCACTATATCTCTTATTGTGATTTTTAGTGTACTTTAACATACGCCTAACATGGTCGTAAAAGGTTGACAAGTATGGGTATGGTTGGGTATGTTAACAATCACAAGTAAGAGCAGGAGTGAAGTGAAAGATTGACCCTCTTATGAAAATGAGAGCAGATATCACTAGCCGCTTGATAGACAAGATTGAGAAGAGTGTGGCCGCACTCGAATGAAATGACTAGGTCATTTATTCGAACTTATGAATTTTTTTCA
>CANYCX010121760.1:0-11336 GCA_948193385.1 Breynia disticha f. nivosa
TTTTAAAAGAGAAATTTTAATTTTGAAAAGAGCTTATCTAAATCCTAAAGGATTAGGATAGCTATGTGAGATTTAAAATCAAATTTCAATTTTTTCAAAAGGCCTTATCAAGATCTAAAATTTTTGCCTATAAAAGGATGACATGTCTTTTTTCACAAGTGAGCCGTCCCTCCTCTCCTCTCCAACGTCGTGACTCTCCTCCCAAATACACAAGAAAATTTAGGTTTTCTTAGACGAGAGAAGTGAGGAAAAGTATCTCACAAGAACTCATCCGAAATTGACCAAGAAAGGTTGTACGTTTACCTTGTGCTAGTACACATATTTTGCTAATCTGTGTGTTAATCTGTAGAGGAATCACACGTGGGGTTCTTCTTTGGTGTCAAGAAGGTCTTCTTAGAGCATTCTAAGATGGTAGATACTGTTCTTGGTCGATATAGGCACGACATTGAAGGAAACTTGCAAAGGTATGATCTTTCTCATCAAGTTTCGATTTTTATATAATCTAGCTCTAAACCGATTGTATGGCATGCATTAATGACTGATTTTATGCTGATCTTGGATTGTTCTTGTGTGTTCTTGATGTGTTATTCTGTTGCCAAAAGTTTTAAAACACGTAGGAAACCCAACACTCACCATGTTCATCATACTTTATTTTATTTACCCATTTCACTCAAACAATTGTCTTATCTTTTGGTGGGGGTACCAATGCCCATACTCCATTTCTCTTAAATTGATTTAGCTCCTCTTGCATTGCCATCACCCAATAATCATCTGCAAGTGCTTCTTTGATATTTTTGGGTTCTATTAGGGAAACAAAGGTTGAATTATTCATAACTTCATTAAGTTGCCTTCTTGTCCTTACCTTGTCCGTTACATTACCAATCACTTGATCTATTGGATGATTCTTTACCCTTTTGAAAGAACTTAGAATGCAAGAATCATTGCTTTCCTCATCTTTAGGTTCATCTTTATCAAATTCCTTTGGAACACCATCTGTTTCATTTTCAACTTCTTCGGTACCTGCATCATCAAAACCAACTACCACTCTCGGGGGTAAAATTACATCATCAAATTTCACATGAATACTTTCCTCCACTGATTTTGTTCTATAGTTACACACTCTATAAGCTTTGCTAGTTAAAGAATAACCTAAAAACATTCTTGTATCCAATTTTGCATCGAACTTTCCAAGGTTGTCTTTTCCATTGTTGTGAATATAAACTTTATTACCAAAAGGATGAAAATAGGAAATGTTTGGTTTCTTACCTTTCCAAAGCTCGTAAGATGTTTTCATCTTATCTCTTCTAAGATGCACCCGATTGATCACATAGCAAGCAGTATTCATTGCCTCTGACCAAAACGTCTTAGGGACATTATATTCATTCATCACAGTCCTCGTCATCTCTTCAAGTGTCCTATTCTTTCGTTCAACTACTCCATTTTGTTAGGGTGTCCTAGGGGATGAAAAGTTGTGTTCAACACCATACTTATCACACAACTGTTCAAAAGGTTCACTTCAAATTCTCCACAGTGATCAGTTCTAATAGCAATTATTGCTAAATTTTTCTCATTTTGAACTAACCTGCACCACTTCGAAAACTCATTAAAAGCATCACTTTTATGAACAAGAAAATGAATCTATGTGAATCTTGAAAAATCATCCACTATAACAAGAGCATATAATTTTCCACTCAAACTTGCATGTCTGGATGGTCCAATTAGATCCATATGAATTAATTCAAGTGTTCTATTAGTGCATACTTCCTTTTTAGCTTTAAAAGAATTTCTAACGTGTTTTCGTTTCATGCAGGGTTCACACACATGTTCATTGGAGTATTTGATTTTAGGTAAACCTCTTACAACATCTGTTTTAGCCAGTTTAGTTATTATAGGTAATGGAGTATGACATAACTTCCTATGCCACAAAAATGCATTTTCATCTAACGTGATTAAGCATTTTTCATTGAAATATGAATCATCATGCAAGTTTATCACAAAAGTATTTCCATGTCTAAAAGCAATGAATGCAACCTTACTATTCTTAGTGACTACACAGTGAGTAGATGCAAATTTCACATCAAAATCCATATCATACAGTTGAGACACACTTAATAGATTATGTTTTAATCCATCTACCAACAGAACATTATCAATGGTTGGTAAAGGTTCCTTACCTACTTTACCAATACCAATGATTTTACCTTTTTCATTATCACCGAATGTAACAAAACCTTGCTACTTAGGTTTTATTTCTACGAAAAGGTTTTTATCTCCACTCATATGCCTGGAACACCCAATGTCTATGTACCAAGAGCTATTTTGAGCTATTCTTCTTTGAGGTACCTCATCCTCATTATTATTGGAGCTTTTAGCCATGAGAGCAATATTATTGTCCTCATAAGACTGTTCATCATTCTCCTCATCACTCTAGCTTGCAATGAATGCTTCCTTTCGTTTGCCTTTATCGTTGTTATTTTGTGGCCTGAAAGAAGAATTATTAGAAGAATTATTATACCTGCAGTCTTTTTCAAGATGTCCTCTTCTTCCACATCTGAAGCATCCATCTTTATTTGAGCCACCTTTCTTTTCATCACTATTTCTTCTTCTGTCACTGCCTCTCCTCTTATCATTTCCACGTAGTTCCTTTCTTCTGGAACTTATCAAGTTCTTAAACTTCCTGAGGTTCTTAGTATATAGGGCCAATTCTTCATCTGCTTCTTCTTCCTCAATGAGTTAAACATCACTTTCATCATCTAATGGAAACTTGGCTTTCAGTGCTATAGTCTTTTCTTTGGGTCTGGATCTTCCTCCTTTGGATTTCAGAATAATTTCATAATTTATTAATGAACCAACAAGAGCATTGAAACCTAGAGTATTAAGATCATTGCACTCCATGATAAATATAACTTGGGAGTCTCATTCTCTTGGCAAGGATCTCATAATCTTCTTGACTTGCTCACTATCCTCCATTGGTTTGCCAAGACTTCTTAACCCATTGATGATTTCTCCAAACCGATCAAGCATGGAACTGATAGACTCTCCATCCTTCATGGTAAACATCTCGTATTCATGGAGGTGCATATTTATTCTTGTTTCCCTGACTTGATTGGTGCCTTCATAAGTCACCTTCAATCTTTCCCACTTGTCCTTAGCACTGGTGCAATAACCCATCCTGTTTTTCTCATCAACAGACAAAGCACACATTATTAGTTTCATGGCTTTAGCATTTACATATACCTTTTTCCAGTCATCATCACTGTTGTTGATTTTATCCATCAACTCGCCATTTTTTTTCTGGGAACATAGGGACCATGAATGATAGCTTTCCAGTATTTGATGCCTTCACACATGATATGTATTTTCATGTGATTATTCCAGGATGAATACTTTGTGCCATTAAATAGTGGTGGATAGTTTGGGTTGACTCCAAATTCTATGACATATGACTGTGCCATTTTTGGATCTTCTCAAGGATGTTAAGCCTTACTTTTAGAGTCCCGCTCTGATACCAATTGTAGGAGTAAGATTAGCTCTAGAAGGGGGGTTGAATAGAGCTAATAGGATTTTAGAATTTTTCTGAAAATAAGAATAAAATGACACACGATATAGAGTAGTTCGGATCAAACACCTACACCACTACCTAAGTTCCTCACTTAGGATTTTGGCAAACACTTCCTATTACCACAAAGCTTTTCTTACACACTTGACTTTTGGCTCAAGCTACCTAACAATGCTTAACTGGATTTTCAGCTCAAGTTCTACCACTCAGTTTAAGAGAATTTCTTTCACACAAATACAACAGTAAACTTCTATAAGTTGCACTCGAATGTTTGAGCTTTGTTTGCAATGAAGTGTTGTATTCCTGGTTGTTTCTGGCCCTCTATTTATAACCTCTAAAAGATCACACCAAAATCCTTCTTTTTGAAGATGCTCGACCACTTCCTCTTTTACATAGTTGTACCATTATCATTTTAGTGCTTTTGTCATTTCTGTTGCCATTAATGAAATCATGGACACTTTATTTTTCCAACTTGTATCTATTCATGCATTCAGAAAATAAGCAAAGCATGTATATGAAATCCTGGAGCTTATCTTTTCCAACCTTGCCATTAATGAAATGATGGAATCTTTTCCTTTCCAACTTGTATCCATTTAATCATCCAAAAAACAAGCAAAACATATATACGAATGATATTAATCTATATAAGCAGTGTTATTCTTTTTCCATGAGATTCTGGAGACTTTTCTTAATGAGCATGCCTGTCCACTTTGATTCGTAATAATTCCTTATTTTCTGCACTTGTTTGTGGAACCAACTGTGTCAAAATTATATTTATTTGTGGAACCAACTGTGTCAAAATCTTCACTTGTTATTATGTATGAATATCCTTCGTAAAAGATTAAAGAACACTGCACATATATATGTTGATCGATAAACTCATTTTTATCGATTAAGTAAGTTGATCAATAAACCCATTTTGATTGATCAAGTATGTTGATCGATAAACTATTGTTGATCGATCAACTAGTTGATCGATTAACACCAATGTTGATCGATTAACTTAATTATTTTCACTGTTCACGTAAAAATAATACAAACATCACTATTCATCAAACAGTGAATTTCTATTCACGTGCATGGCTTCCTATCTATTACTATTTAATGAATAGTAAAATACTATTCATTAATTACTATTCATTTCATGATTGCACAGTATTATTCATGACTTCACACTACAAATAATTTCATATATTACTATTCAATCAATACTAAAATACTATTCATAAAATCAAAGAAAAATTATCCATAATTAATTTTTCTTTTTATTAATTCTTAACATATTTATCAATTCAAATATCTATTCATTAATTACTATTCATTTCATGGCTGCACAGTATTATTCTTCACAGTACAAATAATTTCATATATTACTATTCAATCAATAGTAAAATACTATTAATAAATCAAAGAAAAATTATCCACAATTAATTTTTCTTTTTATTAATTCTTAACATATTTATCAATTCAAATATTAGCACATTATCAAAACATAATTTAAATACTAAATATATACTATATTTAGTACAACACATAGTTCGTCCTACAGTAGCTGCAAATAATTTTGAGGTTAAGCCTAATCATATACAGATGCTGCAGTAGAATGAACAGTTTGACAAATTATAGGATGAGGACCCGAACGTGCATATAGCCAATTTCCTTGAGGTTTATGACATGTTTAAGATAAATGTAGTAACTGATGATGCCATAAAGTTAAGGTTATTCTCATTCATTTTTAGGAACAGAGCGAACTTATGGCTACAGTCTCTTCCTAGACAGTCCATCACGACATTGGATGGGTTCGCAGAGAAATTTTTGTAGAAATATTTTCTGTTGGTAAAGACTAAAAAAGATGTGGAATGACATTTCCTTATTCATTCAATATGATGGAGAATCGTTATATGATACGTGGGAGGGATTCAAGAAATTATTGAGGAGATTCCCACACAATGGTCTTCTTGTCTACTACAAACATTTTATAATGGACAAAATATGAGTACTAGATAGATGATTGATGCAGTGGTAGGAGAAACACTGAATAATAAAACACCAAAAGTCGCACAGGAATTGATTGAGGAGACGGGTGTGAACAATTACCAATGGTATTCTTCTAGAGAAAAGTTATCTAAACCAGTTGGGTTATATGATATGGATGTAGTGACAGCTTTGGCAGTTTAAGTTGAGCAATTCAATAAAAAGATTGACAGGTTGTCAGAAAAACAACATGTTAATAAATATCCGAGTTTGAGATATGTTGAGGAGGTCACACTAGTCAAGAGTGCGTGAAGACTATTAACTATATGGAGAACAACAATCAGAGAATACAGAATAATTCATTTAGTAATAATTACAACCAAGGATGGGCTAAACATCCTAATTTTTCTTCAAATGGTTAGAATCAGAATCATCCTACTCAACCACTCAGATTTGAGCAGTAACAGTCGAGAGAAAAAATATCAAGGATTGAGGAATTACTGACGAAGTTTGTGCAAGCCTCAGAAATAAGATTTACTCAATTACAGATTGAGGTTAAGAATTAGTCAGATGTCATACACAATTTAGAAAATTGAGTTGGACAGTTGGCAAAACTCATGTGAGAACGAGCATAAGGTTCCTTACCAAGAGCACTGAAGTCAACCAATGTGAACGAGTAAATGCAATAATGATTAAAAACCTAGAGCATAGGAACCAAGTCAGCAAACTCTCAAGAAACCAGTGTTGTTCAGAGAATATAGCCTCGCATTCCCTACCAAGCTAGGCTTAGACAGTGGGATGAGATTGAGAAAGCACAAGGTAAATTATTAGTTGAATCATCGATTATAAAATCTATGGTGCAGAAACCTAACAATGCACAGAGTACTAAGGAAGAATTTCCAAGTGAAAGCAAGTTAAAAAGCTCAATGAGGAAAATTTAAAAGAAGACAGCTCTCACATTGTTTACAATAAATTACCAGAAAAACTGAAAGATCCAGGTAATTTTTATATTCCTTGTACTAAGGAAGAAAAGAAGAAAGGAGGAGGTAGTTGTCGTGTGAGTGGAGGAATAAGGTGGAAAGTTTAGTTTTTAATGTTATTTGGTTGGCTTGGGTCCACTTTGTTTCGTAATATCTATTTTAGCTCGACCCAAATTAAATTTCAAATTTTGAAATTCTCGAAATTTACAATCTTTCTAAATTTTTCTTAATCCCCCTTATTATAAATCTCAATTAATTCCTCACAATTATTTACTTAAATAATTTGCCAAAAATTTTCCTGTATTTCTCTTCGTATTTTCTTTAATATTTTCATGATTTTCGAAATTTTGTGGCCTTAGAGCTTGTGCATAGAAGAGTTTGAGTCGACAAAGCTGACACTGTAGCTAGCAGGTAAGTCAATTATACACCTACTTAGTATTGTCAAGGACAAAAAAGTTAAGATTGGTGATTTTATTTCTAGAACTAATTTTTTCATAATTTATATATGTGAGGATGAGGAACTGCCTTTAATTCTTGGTAGGCCATTCTTGGTTACAACAAGCTACTTATTGATGTTAGTGACGGTAAGCTTATATTGAGAATGGAGAACAAAGAAAAAGTTCTGTATAATTCTACTATGAAAATAGAGAGACTGTTGAGATTAATGAAAATATGTGTTTTAATGTTAATATAGTCAAACTTGCAGCATTAGATTTTATGCAGGATAATTATTACAAGAGACAACCGCCATTATCAAATATGACAAAACACATTAGAGAACTGAAAAGGGTGAGACCAACATTAACTAGTCAGAGTTACAGAGACTGTGTGGGAGTCTGCAAAAGGGAGATAAAACCACAAAAAATAGAGCTCTCGAGAAAAACTAGAAAAGCGCCGCTCTGGTAATCTTACCACGCCTAGCTAATGAAATAAAATAAGCACTTATTAGGAGGCAACCCAAAATTTTATTTTTATGCATTTTATTTTCATTTTTTGATATATTAATTTTGTTAGTTTATTTTGTTTTATTTCTGTTTCGATCCTTGGACTGAGGATTATTAGTTGAAAGATTGATTTTGTGCAATTGAGAAGTTTTTTCAATTTTTTAGTAAATTTGTTGAATTTTGTTTGAGACATAATATATATAGTTGTTGTTTCATGAGTTGGATTAACATGAATAATCGAAATATGTGAGCTACATGTTAATACAGGTGAATAGGTTTGTCCAAATCAAAAATTTTATTCTGCAAGGTCTAACATATTACTGTAATTGAATATATTATTGTTAATGTTAGTTGTAACACAAAAATTTTAATATCAGGAGCTCAAGTGAGATGGTATGGATCTCGCTTAGCTGAAGTAAGGTAAAAAATGTTCTCCCTTGCAAATGCAATAGCTTTAAATGGGACTATAGCTCGCCTTCCTTATGGAAACATTCAAAGCTCGAGCTTAGGACATATATATTCCGGTCTGATAAATGGGTTTGATAATTACTCCTTTGTTTATGACATGAGTATTGCTAAACAAATTTATACATAAATGAAATAAGTAAATGAAATAAATGAAAAAGTTTATGAATGTAGAATGAACATAGCAGTTCAATTTTCAATGTATTTTTTGAAGAATGCTATAATTGGTAAAGTAAATGCTAAAACTAAAGGAATTAAATGAGATTTAATAACCCTTGTAGGATAGATTGAGAAATTACTTAAATTTATTTTACTGTATTGGTTTTGTAGCTTGTATAAGATGATTTGAAGTGTCAGTTTGATGAATTGAGATGATGACTGTATATTGTGTGTTTTTTGTGGAGTTTGACATATTTATTTTGAATTGAAATATGCCACATGTTCTTGCTAAAATATTTGGTAGGTTAATGTGATTCCTGTTTTTATTCTGTTTTGCTTGAGAAAAAAGCAAAGATTTAAGTGTGGGGTTGTTTGAAAACATTTCATTTATCCTATTTTTTATCATTTGAAGGTTAGGTAATGATTCTGTATGACATATGGACAAATTTACATAAAGCAAAGTTGAAACGGATGAAATCCAGACGAGCTTAAAGACTACACGGGCACGCCGATCATTACACAGACAAGGCCTTCCTGATTTCAAGGCAATGTCGTCCGTGTAATCCAATAGAAATGTTACACAGGGGGAAGTCTATACACAGACATAGTGCATAAAGTACACAGACGAACCCACGTCTGTGTACTTGGGAAAATTTTTGACTTTATTAGTACTTTTCACTCAGAATGAAGGTGGAAAATATATAAAGGTTTCAACCCTAACCACGAGACAACCACATCACACCATCATTCTCTCATCGTAGACACTATTCCATCAATTTTTACAGAGAGAAACACAATTTTCTAAGGGCCAAACGGTGAAGAACACGATTTGGGACGAAGAGCAGAGAAGATTGAAGAGCAAATGGTTCATCCACTGTGGAATGATTATGGATTTCTTTGCAATTAACCAGTTATTTTCTATATTTTCTATTACTTTTCCTTCAATCATGAGGTAACTCCTAAGACACTTAGGTTAAGATGAACCATTATTTTTGAATTTAGATTTTGAATATTTAGTTTTATTGTTGACTAAGATTTAATTATGACTTATTTGTACCATTATTGATTGCTAATTGACATATTAATTTGTTTATGGCTAATCGAGAGATCAAATATATGATAGATCACTCATACAATTTTTCATTTAGTTTCTCTCTACCAATTGTGAAATGGTATCAGGATTAAGAACCCTCCTAGCCAAATAACTCTTCCTTCATCTTCTTCTACATTACTACCCTATTCGCTTTTCCTAATTCAAAACTCTAATAAATTGATACAATAAAAAAACCTCCAGTTTATAGTGTCCTGGCCGCCAACGACGATTTCTTATTTTTCCTTTATTCGACGGTATCCCCCATTTTGGTGCTTTATCCATTCCCAAAGAAATTGAACACACTCGCTCTCACCATATATCAAAATTCCCTACTTATTTCCACACCAAAATGTCACCGTCTAACTAATACTCCCATTTAAGCCAGCATACACATTCCTCTAGAGAGAGATAGAGAAAGTAGTAGAGAAAATGTTTGCAAGTCATGGTCTCTACTCTAGAACAAGGGATTTGTTCACAAGGCCATTTAAGAAGAACGTTTACATACCCTTGACCACTTATCTTTGTACCTTCAATGTTGGTGACTATGTTGATGTTAAAGTTAATGGTGTTGGGTATGCCCCACAAGTTCTACCATGGTCATACTGATCGTATATAGAATCTAACCAAGCATGCCATTACTGTTGAAATCAATATACAGGTGTGAAATAAGATTCTGAGGAAGAGAGTCCATGTTTGTATTGAGCACGTCCATTTATCCATTTTTTTGACTTCAAAATCCATAAAATTCATCATTTTGGATTGTTCTGAGGTTATGCTCTTGGTTTAGTGCCAAACCATACTTATTTGGTTTTATTTCACTTCAGTTTGCATGGTTTTGGAACATATATAGTTTTTGGTTTGGGTTGTTTTTTGGAGAAATTAGTTCATTTCAATTTTAGTAGTTGGATGACTGTTTGTTGTTGTAAAGATCATAAAATTAATACAATCTTTCTTTTAGTTTCTCTCTACCAATTGTGAAAATTATCCAAAACAAGTTACGATAAAATTTGTGTTATTTTAATTTCTATCCATTTTAGACCACATACTTACATACTGTTGTTTAAGCTACAAATCACTAAAGTTTCATTAAGTTGCTTATACCTACCCCTCTTCCATAAACACTTACAAAACAAAAGAAAAGAAGGGGTTGGTGGGTGGACTACGCATTTCTAAGCTTATTAACTTCACACACACACACACACACACACACACATATATATTAGTAACTACTCCTTGAATTCAAACTTTATTGCATCTTTTCATAAATACTATGAAAATCAATTTGTTGGTAGTCAAAGGTCTGTCCACGATAAATCGAGTTACACAAGACTAACTGATAATATGTTTGTCAAGTTAAGGGACTTATGACATAATTCCTTGTCTTATAAATAAGTTAAATAAAGAAGAAGATAAGGAAGAAGAAAAATTATTTTCACTAGGTTCCCGCTTCATCTAGTCATTCAGCTGAAAGGGTTCCAAAAGCACACACCTTTAACTTGTCAATTAACCAGTAAAAGAAGAAGACTACAGTCATGTCTATCGAAGATCTCAAATATTTTCTCTTTGAAAATCAAATAAGCTTTTATTTAATTTAATGCTTGTATTTTTATGTGTCATGTGTCTTTTTTGAGATCTTACACTGATATCAAAGCCTTAGGTTGTATAGTGTGACCCCTGAATTGAAACATCACTCACGTATACTTCCCTCCTGCAAGTGATACTTAAACCCGGAAATCAAGTTTTTATTTAAGAAATAATATAAAACAATATTAAGAAATAAATATTGAAGGACATTTCATGAAATCCACCTTTGATAAACACATATATACATATACAAAATATTTTACAAATAGTTTCCAGATTATGAAAGAAATAGAAATCCTATCGATTCTATTTTCAATAATAACCCAGCAAAATACGGATAACTGAATGTATGCATTGTCATGTACACATATACTCAAACTCAAACCCTAATCTAAATTAGGGCACCACACACCTCAGTCGTCTCTATGCAAACTTCAAAATTTCGAGCAATGCGCACCTTTTTCTCCAAAATGGAGCTTCTCAAATACCTGCCGAACGTTACAGGCAATAATTGCGTGAGTTATAAACTCAATAAGTAACCATATTTGGTCGACTTCATTCAAAATTAAATAATAACA
>CANYCX010121765.1:0-14462 GCA_948193385.1 Breynia disticha f. nivosa
GTACAACTCCCCACTAGCCCGAAAGCAAGATTCAGCATATTAGCTTAAGCATAGCTTAGCGCTTGCCAGCTAATAAACATATACTCTTTCCATCCAAATCACTCCTAAAAATGCCTCTCCTCACTTAAACTTCCAATTCCAAATCCCACTCCCCCAAACGATATGTCGTCCTCCACTTTCAGTCCCTCCCGTAACGCCGGCAGCGCTCGTCTCGCCGTTTCCAGTGTTTCTAGGTTAAGATCCTCCTCCATTAAGAAACCGCCTGAGCCTCTCCGTCGTGCTGTTGCTGATTGTCTTTCCTCCTCTGCTACGTCAGCTCTCTCCACCTCTCCTTCCGCTCTTCATGGGACCTCGTCTTCTGCTGTTATGAATGAACCTTCTAGAACTCTCAGGGTTAGTTTCGTATTTTGGATCTCGACAATTCTGTTTATTTTGGTTTCGATTGTGGATTTGATTTTTAGGTTGATTTAGCTTGAAGTGAAATGCTTTGTGTTGGAGTTTTACTGCATTTTGATTATTTAGTTCTATTTTCTCTCAGGAATAATTGATTTTACAGTTGTTTAACTTAGGAGGCGTGTAAATTTGTTTTTGTGGATAACTGATCGTATTCGTTATATATTATTGCTCTTTTATTTGGATTTTACTTGTCTTTTAAAATTCTTTTCGTTTTTTGTACGTAATCAGTAAAATTCTAATGCCATTTTCAATGTTTTAGTCCATTGTCTGATGACATGTGTTTGGCTATTTGAGCGATTTAACTTCATTCAAATGAGTGTGATTGTTAGCTGCTTCTTTTAACTTTTCTCATTGTTATTTTCATTGTTCAATCTCTATAGATTTCGCATTATTTTTTCTTTTAAGCATGAAGCTTTCTTCATTTTTATATGTTTTCACTTGTTTGGAATATGTGCTACCGCTTAAATTGGTTGAACGCTTAGAAATAGCGATGCAATTACGTCCTTTTATTATATTTTCATTTCAAATGTTATATTCTAACTCATAATTATTACCGTTCTTCCCTAAATCAATTATATATAAATATTTTTTGATCGTTCATTTTATTTGCACTTGCCGGGAAATCAGTATTATTTTTTACGCCAAGTTGATTTCAATTTACCAATGGTAGGATTATTTGGCGTCCTCTGTGACAACTGATTTGGCTTATAGTGTTATTTTGGAGCACACAATTGCTGAGAGGGAACGCAGGTAACTACATGTGCAATATCACTGGTTTCTCATGTTGATTTCACTTGAGTTTGGGAGTAGATTTCGTTTCATATCGGTGTTTATTTATAGTAGAAAGAGAATAGGCTTTTCTCTTATGTTGCATATTTTTTTTACTATTAGATGCTAATATCTTGCAAAAATGCTTGTTTGTTTATGCTTTCTGATAAGACTCCTTTGTTGATGTGATCTTAATTTGTTTCAGCCCGGCAGTTGTTGGAAGATGTGTTGCTCTTTTGAAGCGATACCTTTTACGGTACATTGTACTTGCCCGAACATTATTTTTTCTTTTCACGAGTTTATTGAATGTGGATTAGAAAGTTATATAATAGATTAATGATCTCTAAGCTAATTCTCTGCATTGTGGTTGGCTTTGAGTTTTTGTTGTCTTTAAATGTTAATTACTAGAAGTTTGATTACCATCTGTCTGTATTAATTTTAAGTTCGTACATGTTTCTTTAGTCCTTTGACTAATAAAATTGTGGAAAATTTCTTGATAGAATAGTAAAGATTAGATTTTTTTTAATTATTGGTGTTATGCACGACTTCAGAAAATTTTAACCATTAGCTTCCTTTGTCTTGTGTTTCTCTTGTTTTGAGGAAGATGGTGTTTTCATTTTCAGTTTTGAGACCTGTACCAAACATTATTTATTCTATGGTTCGGTTTATATGTGTGTATTTTAAATACACTGATAAGCTCCTTAAATAAGAAGAAAATAGAGCCTTTATGATGCCTAGGCAGATACACTAAGAGATATGTGGGCATGGAATTGAATCATTCTAAGGTTCTCATTTTGATTAGTTTTGCTTTTCCTCAATGGTTGACAAATTAAACATACTTACATTTAAAAGGAGAGTCATATTTTTTTTCTTCTGATTATAAGTTTTTATGCTTAGCAAGAAAATTTGACCCTTCCTTTTTTTCAAATCTCTTTTAAAAAACACTGGGAGAGAAGATTGTTGGAAAGTTTCGTTTTTTTTTCCCGGAGGATTATCTTACATTTATAGGCTCTATGTCCGTGGCCCAAAAAGTCCAAATAAAGGTTCCATGTACTTGGTTATGTAGGTTTTTTTTTGCCAACTAGCCTTTAATGTTTTATTTATGAGGTTGTTATACATATGCTGCAGTTATAAACCCAGTGAGGAGACATTACTTCAGATTGATAGATTTTGTGTTAGCACGATTGTAGAGTGTGATATTAGCCTTAATCGGCAGTCCCCACCATGGTCGCGATCTCTGAATCAACAATCTAGTGCATCAACAGCATCTACAAACTCTTCTCCGTTGCCTGTATCTAGTTTTGCTTCTGGGGCACTTGTAAAATCATTAAATTATGTTCGTTCTCTTGTCTCTCAACATATTCCAAGGCGGTCATTTCAGCCTGCAGCTTTTGCCGGGGCGCCTTCTGCTTCAAGACAGTCACTCCCTTCACTGTCCTCCTTGTTAAGCAGATCTTTTAATTCGCAATTACACCCAAATGGTGGAGAAGCTTCGGAGAACACTGACGCTATTGCTTTACCTGTTTCAAGTTTATCTAATATTGAAGAAATTGAGGCAACAGCTGATCGTGACTATATTGCAGTTGATATTTTAAAATGGCGTTGGCTTGGGGAACACCAATCATCATTTTCTTCAGTTGAAAAGTAATTGTCACTTACATATGTTATTTCCTTTTGCAGTAGAGTTAGCTGTTTATAAGGTCTATATTTCTATAGTTCTATGTTGCATAGAATTTTTAATGAAATATGTTGTGTATTTCAGCGATCGTGCTGGGGATCTTAAGGACACAAGCACTCTCAATTTCCTAGAATTAGGTGCAGCAGCTTTACTGGTGGGAGACTTGGAAGCGAAAATGAAGGGTCAGCCATGGAAATATTTTGGAACTGCAGATATGCCTTACCTTGATCAGCTATTGCAGCCTTCATCAGTTGCAACCATTACAAATTCAGCCTCTGCTCGTTCCCATTTGAAAGCAATAACAGCATCTAAACGCACTAAAGCAGGTCCTCAAGAGATGTGGTATGTTTATTGATTTTTCATTATTGGAGAATTTTGTTTCAAGTTAATTCATTTTCCTCTCATTTTTGTGTGCATTTTTCAGTGCTAATAATACGATCTGCATTTTGCTATGTCAATGACTAGCAACTTTTTTGCATAAATGAGGATACTGCATTACTCTTATTTATCTGACATAAGTTGCATTCTTCATCCTGGTATTTAAATAACTTGGTATTTTACTTTGTAGATAGGGTGTTTTTTCTATTGTTCAGTCCGATTTGATCCTTTTTGTATTGTGACCTTAACTTGTCTGATCTTTAAATAAAAAATCTAATAATCCATATTGTTTATAGCTGAGGGGGTCCCAAATTTGAGGAATCCCTCATTCTAACATTGGCATACTTCGTCAGATGTGCTTGTTAGGATGAATGAATTAAAAAAATTAATTGAGTTTACTCATTATTGTTTGCATTATTGGGCTTGTCTTGGACACTGCGTTTGTTCCATAAAACACATAAGAGCTGAAGTAAAACTATGAGGCTCATTTCACTCACCAATTCATGTGTTAGAATACTGGGAGTTGAAAATAAATTGAAATGATGTAGCGAATATATTATGGCATGATTAAGCATATAGCATCTTCCTTTGCAACAAATAAGAAGATATTTTTATTTTACATTTCAAATCTCTAGTCATAGGGAAGTGAAGAAGCGTCTTATGCCTTATCAATTTTGTTATAATGGAAACATATAATAACATATTTGAGAATTCATTTGTTCTTTTGCAGGGAGGATACTCTTGTGAGCACATTCCGGCCCCGTGCTCGACCACTCTTCCAATATCGTTATTACAGGTAAAATAATGAAATGTCATCTTTATTATTGTTCTCCTGTTCGTTTCTTCAGAATCATGTCCTTAGTTCGAGCTTTTTATAGAATAATATATAACGCATAATGTTAGTTTACGAGATTATAGGAAAATAATAATAATATATATGGGATATTAACTTAGGAGTATTTTGAATAAGTTTGAATTAGTTAGTGGATAAGTTTGAATTAGTTTGTTATTCAGTTACTAGTATAAAAGGGATAAGAGAGATATGTGAACGGGAGTGAGAAATTAATATTGAGTCTGATTTTCGGCCTTTGGCTTGGGAGATTGGTGGCTATAAGCTACTTAGAGAGTGATAGCCTCAAGATACTGTCTTTTTTTCATTTCTGTTACTCAACATTCTTGTCTAGTATCTTTTATTCAATAAAAATTATTCTATTTTCAGTATTATTTCTATTACTCTTTAGTTGAGTTTTGGGATCCTATCAAATTGGTATCAGAGCAATAAAGATTCTAGGTGGAAAAGGAGATGGGTGATGTCCAAGATTACAAGAAAGTTTACCGAGATGAGGGAAGAAAACTTCTGCGATAGCTATAAAGACACTGGTCTGTTGAGACTAAGCAAGCAGAGTGTTTTATTGGGAGAGACGAAGGCTGTTTGGCGTGCAACTTGAGGACAAGGTGGTTATTTAAGAGGGAAGGATTGTTTGGTTGCAAGATTATAGAAAAATAATAGTAATATGTATGGGATATTAACTTAGGAGTATTTTGAATAAGTTTGAACTAGTTAGTGGATAAGTTTGAATTAGTTAGTTTGTTATTTTGTTACTAGTATAAAAGGGATAAGAGAGATATGTGAAGGGGAGTCAGAAATTAATATTGAGTGTGATTTTCGGCCTTTGGCTTGGGAGATTGGCAGCCTTAAGCTACTTAGAGAGTGGTAGCCTCAAGCTACTGTCTTTATTGATTTCTGTTCCTCATCGTTCTTGTCTAGTATATTTTATTCAATAAAAATCATTCTATTTTCAGTATTATTTCTATTACACTTTGGTTGAGTTTTGGGATCCTATCACATAACAAGCTCTGTATTGCTTTTTCTTTTGTCTGATTAGTGTTCTCTATTGGAGGATGGGCCTTTTTATATTTGGAATTGAGGAAATTGTGCGTCCTGCATTTGTTGTTAAGAGCATTGATATTTAATCATAGCCTTTCCTTTCTGAATCAGTTATATCCTGTATGATGTTTATTTTATATGTTTCCTTTTCATCATTCTATGTATAACCATAATCATTTTTTCATTGGTTTTTAATTGTGAACCAGTGGCCAGCAGCCCCTACGATTAAATCCTGCAGAGGTATGCGAGGTAATCGCTGCAGTTAGCTCAGAGACATATACTCCAAATGCTAATAACATGACCGTATCATCTAGATTAAGTAGTAACATTGGGAAGCCGTCAATGGATGTGGCTGTGAGCGTTCTTATTAAACTTGTCATTGACATGTAAGTGTGATTTCATCATTTGATCTCTTTGTGGTTCATCTGTGTTTAACCTAGTTTGTTATTTCTACATGTATTGTGAAAAGATAAATTTCAATTGGCCGCAAGGCATCACTCAAGAGACTGGAATTTGTGGTTGTTGAAGCTTGAAAACGAGTCTACAATTACTATCTTATTTGCCTATCTGCCATTTCTTTCTTTTCACACTTTCTCCATTTGTATTTTGATTTTTTTTCTTTGCAGGTATATGTTGGACTCAGCAACTGCCGCTCCTCTTACCGTGTCTATGCTTGAGGTACTGTCTTAATGAAATTAAGTTCTTTATAATAATAGACTAAACTTCTTTAAAATATTTTTTCAGGAAATGCTTAGCTCCTTGAAACCAGCTTGCAGGGTTCGTGCTTTTGATCTAATTCTGAATCTTGGTGTCCATGCTCACTTATTGGAACCAATGATTACTGATGATACCTCCATTATTGAAGAAGAGTTTCCACAAGAGGCAATTTTCGACAGTGAAGATCAACTTGGAACACTTGGGAAGAGGAAAGCAGATTCAGTTGACAAACTTGGAATGTCAGCCATTGATAATTTTGAATCTTGGATTTTAAACATTCTATATGAGATCCTTCTTCTTCTTGTCCAGGTGCTGTATCAGTCCAGTGTTTATCTTTGAGAAATCACGAAAAAGGAATCCTTGAGCTTGCGTGAAGTCATAATTATTTTTCCTTTCGTTATTTCTCTTATTTTTCATGTAATTTGTGTCCACACTTTGTTATAGTCCTATTATATGTTGCCTTACTACTTTTTCTCTGCAGACGGAGGAACAGGAAGAATCTGTTTGGGCATCTGCTCTAAGCTGTTTACTGTATTTTGTATGTGATAGAGGAAAAATTTTGAGAAAAAAGTTGGAGGGTCTTGACATAAGGGTAAGCTGCTTTCTCTTCCCTTGGTTTTTATGCGGCATACCCACCTAGCAATAATGGAACAGTGTTACGATATTTTTTAAAGTTATTGATTATTGTTCTGATTGTGTGACTAGAACAAAAAAAAATGCATTCCATATTTAATGGAAAAGATAGAATCCCAGTGGCTGATGTGGTCATGGTCAGTGAAGTTTACTTGTTTTTGTTTTTCTCTATGTTTGGAATGGTGTAATAATCTGTCCCATTCAGGTGTGCACTCCTCCGAAGATATTAACTGATCTCTTTTTTGGTCAATTTGATTTGTTCTTAGGTTGTTAAGGCTCTCATAGAGACGAGCAGGAGGAATTCGTGGGCTGAATTGGTTCATAATAAACTGATATGCATGTTAACGAACATGTTTTATATAGTTCCTGATGAATCAAAAACTCCAGTGTTTATTATTGACAAACTTTACCTGATTGGAGGAATTGACTTCATTTTCTATGAGGTACCCAAATCATATTTGATATATATTGATTTAGATTTATAAGATGTGATTAACGAGCAGTTATAGCTTTAGGGCATCCATTTTTTTATATATGGCCTCATTATTTCCTTTTTCTCCTTATGCAGTATTCTCTTGCTAATTTCAGAGAAGAGAGAAGAAATTTATATTTGGTTCTTTTTGACCATGTAATACATCAAATAAATGAAGCTTGCACTGTTGCTGGTGTTTCTGAGTATCTTGATGATGAGATTCAACCTCTTGCTACACTGCTCACTCTGGCTGATGCACCGGAAGCATTTTATATTGCTGTTAAACTGGGTTTAGAAGGCATTGGGGAGCTTTTAAGACGATCAATTTCTGCTGCGTTATCCAGATACTCGAACAATGAACGATTAAATATGGTAAGTTCAAGGGATCTAGATAATCATTTGGGTTGTTTACTTGATTTATTTGTTGAGAGTTAACCGTTTGATAATCTCTGATTGTGCTAATGTTGATAAGAACCTTTTGTCGTTATATTTATCATGTACTGTTTGACATATGTAACTATTCTCCAGATGTTTATTATATATGTACATATATGCAAATATATGTTATAGAATTTAAGATACAATGATTGATAGATTATCATTTTGCATTTTGGAGCTGGCTCTTCAAGTGGGCAACACGTTTTTTTTATTGCTTAATTATTTTGTATTGATGCAAGTAAAACTTGACTTAATTTACTGACATGTGTAAACTGTGTATTATTTGTTGGTAGTCTAGCTATGCATGCTTGAAGTTGAGATGCCATGCACATATGTTCATAGCAGATGATGCATTTATTGTCCGCTAAAAATTAGCATGCTGCATGCTTCATTTTTGTTATCCATGCTTGATGTCCATGAAATTTGGTGTGATTACTGATACTTGTGCTTTCGAAATTTATCTATGCAGTTATTGGAGAACTTAACCGAGAAATTTGATGCAGTAATTAGCTCCTTTACTCATTTAGACGAAGAGTTCTCCCATCTTATGCAGATGACCAAATCTTACAAGTTTCTAGTAGACATAGAGGATACAAATTTGAGAAATGATGTTGGCATGAAAGTAAGGTTAGCATGGGCCACTTTACATTCTCTTCTTCACTCAGAAAGAATTGCTTATCGGCGGAATGGCTATACCTGGTTAGGCGATTTAATTATCGTAGAAATTAGTGAGGGAAGAGATGTGAATATATGGTCAAATATAAAAGAGTTGCAGCACAAAATTAGACTTGCTGGATCTGGCGATTCTTTGGTTGCTTCTGATGTTCCTTTGTCCATTTGGCTTATGTGTGGTCTTTTGAAGTCCAAGAACAATATTATCAGATGGGGTTTCTTATATGTTCTAGAGAGGCTTCTCATGAGATGCAAATTTTTACTAGATGAGAATGAATTGCAACACTCTAGCAATGGTGCTCTTGAAAATGTGGATACCCGGCTTGAAAAGGCAAATGCGGTGATAGACATTATGAGCAGTGCTTTGTCTTTAGTGGCTCAAATAAATGAAACTGATGGCATCAACATTTTGAAGGTATTTTTTCTTGGATTTGTTGCACCTATTTACAGTATCTCAAGACAGTTTATAAGTTGAAAATAATAAATTTATGCAATGCAAGGACGTGGAGTGATATTAGTGTGGGCTATTTATCAGATTAATTCATCATTCTTCTTGTTGCATATTGTCAAATGTCTTTGTTCTGTGTTTTGTTGGATTTTATTGTGCAAATCATCCTATCTTTTGGTGGAAGTATAAAATACTTTATCTTTTTCTTCTTTACTGCATCATAGTGTATTATTCTCAATCAATTCTTTTCCTTAGCAAACATTGTGTCGAGAGAAACAATTTTGTTCTATAAACTTTTTAATATTTGTTTGTGAATTAATTTTCTGGTAACTTGATAATGGATGTTCAACTTAAGGTTGTTTGCATCTGATGCTATTTTCTTTCTGTGAAGATGTGTGACATCATGTTCTCACAATTGTGCCTGAAAGTTCTCCCTTCAACTGCAATGCCGTATGGAGAAGGTCTGAAGAATGATACAGTATATGATGGCATAGATGAAAACAAAAAAGTTGATTCTGGTGAACATGTCACTCTACAATATGAATCAAGCTGGAATGAATTCATGGTTGAAAATGGGAGCAGATCCGGATATAAAACTTTTTCTGCATGTGATACAGCATCTATGGCAGCACTCCTCCTCCGAGGGCAGGCCATTGTTCCTATGCAGTTAGTTGCGCGTGTTCCTGCTGCATTGTTTTATTGGCCGTTGATGCAACTTGAAGGTGCTGCGACAGATAATATTGCACTTGGTGTTGCGGTTGGAAGCAAAGGTAGAGGAAACCTTCCTGGTGCAGCATCTGACATTAGGGCCACTCTTCTATCTCTTCTAATTGGTAAATGCACCGCAGATCCTAAAGCTTTCCAGGATGTGGGCAGAGAAGAATTTTTCAGGTGATTCTTTGATTCTACACATTTGAAGGATTATTTTACTTATTTTATTCATATGTGCCAAAGATCATTGTCTCTTTTCCTTTGCCTTTTCTTTTTTACCTTGCAGGAGATTATTAGATGATACAGATTCAAGAGTGGCTTATTACTCTTCTGCATTTCTTTTGAAGGCAAGAATATTTTTCTCTCACTAGGAAAAATTCTGATTTGCGAGAGTTTCCCTGTATTAGATTTATGCTAACTTTTTTCAACTTTCAGAGAATGATGACAGAAAAGCCTGATGAGTATCAACATATGCTTCAGAAGCTAATCTTTAAGGCCCAGCAGGTACAAATTTTTTGCGTTATGTGCTTAATATAGCCTAGTTGTATATACTGATATCCTAATATGCAAGTATGTTTCATTCGTATCATTACTGATATGAATGAAGCATAGAGCTTTGAAAAACATGCCCTTCATACACTTCTTTTCATTTTGGACTGCCATCTGGTTTTTGTTATTGCATCAGTAAATATACTAATATGAATGTAAGAAAAGAATGTCACTTTTACCTTTTTTACTTCTGCAGAGCAATAATGAAAAGCTACTAGAAAATCCATATCTTCAGATGCGTGGCATACTTCAGCTATTAAATGATGGTTTATAATCTACTCATTCTTTGAAAAAGTAGGAGATTGTTTTTATTGATCTCAGAGACACTGCTGAACAGCACTTGTTATTTTCTCGACAATCATTAATCTAATTCCTGTAAAGATTCAACTCAGTTCCGAATACATGCTTTTGGGTTATACCTAGATGCTGATATGTGATTCAATGGAAGTGCTCCAAGCTGGCAGAATTATCTGATCGACGGATTATGTGGTCCTAGACTTTGCTGCTGCCACAATGGGAATAAGAAAAAAAAATCTTATTTATTCTATGAATCGAGGATAATATTCAAAGATGATCGAGGAGAAGTTTGCCTGCTCAGTGTTGATCCAGTTATGCTAATGATGATGACTATTTTGATTCTGCTTTCTGTGTTCCCTCACATGCTGTAAATGGCTTGTGCATTGGGAAGACTTCCTTGTATGATGTCTTCGGTTGAAGTTTGTATCTGAGGATTTGATGATGAAAATTAGCCGGGGCACAATACAGGTTGAAAACCTTATTGACACGATTTCGTTTCTTTATTGGTCATCCATTTTGTATCTGATTCTGATCCTGTGGTCCATAAAAAGCTCCAGGTACGTGACTTTAATATACTGCTTGTTTCTCTTTAATCGCAACATGTTTATTTCTCTTAGTATGCTTTTGTACATGACGCTATTATAGGCTTGTAGCCATTCACTGATACTTATCTCTTGGACATGAATACAGGTACCATTTTGGATATTTTTATGGGCAGATTGTACAGAAAAGTGATTTCTTTGGCCTTTTATTTATTTGCTTTTTTATCTGTGAGGGCAACATTGATACTGGCTTCTTTTTCAATAGCCAACCTGACATCATAAAAACCTCTTGAGTTCTTTTTAAGTCTAAGAGGTTAATCAGCATTGCTGCAAAGAGAACACTTGGAATTATGTAACTGGAAGGTGAGAAGCGGGTGACTTGGATCGCAAAGCCCTCAATTTATTGGAGGCATGATGATAATAGATTTCTGTAACTGAGCAAGTCGTAAAATTTTATGCCCGGTATGTTTTCTAATCCCTGTAATTTCGTATTTTGACAATGTAAATATGTAGTTCATTTTTCTTTGATATAATTTTTGTTTCTTTGCTTGCGGCTTCTTCTGCAACAAGTGCGGCTGTTGTACAATGGTTGAGGAATTTTATTTTTGTAGAATTTACTTTTTTGTGAGGTGGTTTGAATAAAAAACAAATTGAAACTTGGTTTCGTATTGTTTTTCAATTTTGTCATGTAAGTTGGCTCTTGTGTTTATGTAACTGATGTTTACTTTACTATAACTCGACTGAAACGTTTCTGTATTTGTTCAGGTCTTGATCATTAAATATTTGTATTAATTAATGTGTGATACACTTTTTATATTTATTTTTTTTGTGAAATTTCACTCCATTTTTATTTTGTTGTGAAAACACACCTGTGCTGTTTTTTTTTTTTTGTGAAAATGCCGCCTTTATTTTTGTTTTTACCTATGTTCAGTTTTTAAGTTTTTTTTTCAACTCATCTGAATGATTGAAATCCACATGCCTGGGTAATTATTCTTTCATTTTCACTTTTTTTTTTAATTTTCTGCTTTTCACAATGCTGCCAACCTCCATCCATCTCTTCTCACTTTTCTTCTTTTTTTTTGTCTTGGTCGAGATCTCTACGTTCTTTCTTTCTCTCTTCCATTTTTTCAACACTTAACAAATTAATTTTTTTTCATGTTCATTACTTTGTAAATACGAATAAAAGAGTTATTTTATTTTGAAAACATTGTGTTTTTAGGATTTTGTCTTTTTTTAAGTTTTTGAAGTTGAAAGTAAGAATAAATAAAGTGATGCTATGAATGATTGTGAACAATCCAATCATATGGTAAGTTATTAAGTTTGAACGAATATGAATGTTTTTGAACCATTGTGAATTAATTTGGAATTATTAAAATTGTTTGAAATTATTTTGAACTATATTTATCTATTTTTTTTATCATTTTAAATATTTTTAAACAATTTGAACTTTTTTTACATTATTTTAAACTAAATTGATTTTTTTATAATTTTTTCATCTATTTTAAAATTTTGAAAAACATTTTGAATAATTTGAACTCTCTTAAAATAATTTAAATTATAATGAATCATATTAAATCATTTTGAACCTTTTTAAGTAATTTTGAATTATATTGAACTTATTTTTACTAGTATGAATTAATTTTAAAATATTACTTGAATCCTTTTTAAATCATATTAAACTAGTTTCACGTACAAAATTTTTGTAATTGAAATATTTAAAATGGTTTAAATTGGTTAAAAAATGTTCAAAAGGTTTTTAAAAGTTTAAAAGATTCACAAACATAAATTGTTTATATTTTAAATAAATTGATCTATATTAAATCATTTTTTACATTTGATCAATTTTAAACTATTTTCTGCATTCATGATCTTTTTTTTAACCATATTGAACTTTCTTGTCGTAGTTGAACTTAGTTAAACTAATTTGAACCAAATTACAAAGTTCATCAATTAAAAAATATTTTAAACTAAATTGAATTACTCTAAACTAAATTAAGCTGCATTGAACTAATTTGAAATTTCAAATAATTTAAACCATTTAAAACAATTTGAAACATGTTGATCTAATTTTATAAGATTTTGAGCCATATGAAATATGTTTGAGCTCTAAACAATTTTGATTCAATTTTGGATTATAATGAACTAATTTGAACTGTTTTATATCAATTTGATTGATTATGATTGATTTTATCATTATTTTACTAGAAATGGGGTGGTTGTAGGCTTGCATCGAAGGTTGACGCTAGCAATATTTTGTGTCGAAAGTGGATGCATAAGAAAAATGTCAACCAAGAAAAAAATGTCAAAGAGAGGAAAAAACACGTGGTCAACTTACGTCGACTTTCGACGCTATTTGGAGTCAAAATTTGATGCAATAATTTAAACATCAAATTTTGACGAAAAAAAGCTATATAAACCTCTACCCCTCCCTTCTCTTTCATTCATACGAAAATAAAAAAAAATTTGTGCAGTATAAAATTTCCTAACGGTAATATTCACGAGACAAGGAGCAAAAGTATTTTTGTATGTTTTTATTTCAATTGTTTTTTTGTAATATTTTTCAGAATAATTATTGATATATATGTCAATTATTATGTGTTTATGATAAATATAGTATTTTGTATTTAGCTTTATCGGTAATATATCGTTAAATTTTTTAGGTTTGACAAAAATTTTATTGTTAAACATATGAAGGAATGGATGTATATTCATTTAATTGATAGGTTACTTAACTATGAGTTCATTGCCGGGGTAGAATAATTTGTGGAATTTTGCATCTAGACAACTATTTTTGTGGAGAATGGAAACTTGATTCGTTGTCTTTGCGTTAAATGCGACAGCATGAAACTATTACAATCGATTATAGTAAAAAAAACATTTGTATTCGAAAGGGTTTATTCTGAATTATTTTCATTGGAAATATCAAGGAGAAACGCGAGAGCAATTTAATTTGGCATTATAACAGTCTGCGCAGTATGAGGGAACGAGTTCGTATGCAACTTCATCGCAGCAACAAGAAGAAATATTTTATCAAATTAATTTTGATCCAGTTGTACAAATGGTAGTTGCCAGTGCTCCTTAAGGAGTCTTCGATTACGAAAGCGAAGGAAATTTTACAATTCTTCAGCAACCAAACCCATAAGTACAAAGAATTTGTGACATGTTAAGATCGACAAGTAGGCTCTTTTATGAAAGATGCGAGGTAACATAATTAGCAGCAGCTACCGAGTTGCTGAATATTAAATCAACGAATCAAATATCAGAACGTGGATTTAATCAAATTTCTAATTGGTTTCATCGGTGTTCACCATCGGACAATACATTACCGAGGACATTTTACGATACGAAGAAATTAGTTGAGGGAATGAGTTTGCCTTCAGAAAAAATTGATTGTTGTCTGAATCATTGCATGTTATACTGGAAAAAAAAAATACAGAAGAGCAGGAGTGCATTTTCTCTGGTCACGTCAAATATAAGAGTGGTAAAAGGAGTTTAATAACACATAGAAAAATATTTTATTTTCTCAAAACGCAAAGGCTGCAGTGCCTGTACGCATCTGATGCTACGACATCTCACATGAGATGACATGATGAACATGAACAAAATAGAGAAGAGGTTCGCCATCCGTCTGAATGTAAAACATGGAAATATTTCAACGAAACTTATAGTAGATTTGCAGATAAAACGAGGAATGTAAGATTGAGTTTATGTACCGATTGATTTAACCGTTTCAGAGCACCTGGTGCATAGCATTCTTGTTGGTTGATCATTCTTACGCCTTATAATTTACCTCCGTCTATGTGCATGAAGGAATC
>CANYCX010121798.1:0-14297 GCA_948193385.1 Breynia disticha f. nivosa
AGAAAATGTAAAGCTGTTTAAATTGGTTCAAAGAACCAAGCTATATTGACTAAAAACTTGGAAGACATTTTACTAAATTGACTATCATTACAACAAGATTGATGAAAAATCGCTAAAAATTGCCAAATTCAAGAAACAATAATGCCGAAAACTGACTTACGCATGAGTCACATGACTGTAACTTTACATTGAAATTCAGAGAAGAGGTTGATGTTGAGGTAGAGCCGGTCTCTTTTCAACCATCTCGTAATGGACAACAAAATTTTCCTGTAACCACATTCAAATCATGCATTAGCAAATAAGTTCAGAAAAAAACTGAGGCAAAAGAAAATGTACTAATGTGTAATAAACCTTTCGGATGATTTCAAATGTGTTTGAATCAAAACAGTGATATGATCCCCTCTCATATGTGTTTGTCTTCACCAGGGGTTCCAAATTAGGGTCTCTTATAAACCACATTCGATGCTCTTTGTGATAAAACCAACCTTTGTTATAACTGCAAAAAGGACAATTCATGCATTTCTAAGTGAAGACCAAGGATATTATCTCATCAAAATGGATGGAACAAAATGTTTTGAATTAGTATTTCTTTTCCACGTTTTGAATAAATTGACACAAAAGGCAACGACAGATCAGCCAACTGAAACAAAAACATTTAAAATTCACTTACAGTTCACTTGCAGCATACAACTGTGCCCCATCTTTTGGCATGCTGAAGGAGCAAACAATAACATTAAAAAGGAAAGAACAAACCAAAAAACTTGAGCAAAATAACCTAAAAATAGATTACCTGTAAAATATATAAAATAATGTCTCGATTGAGAACTTTGCAAAGTAACCTTGCTGCAGTCATAACAAAGAACAATAAGAAAGGAAGAAAATTCGATCCCAAAAAATGGAAGGAAAATTGCCACATGCAGCTTACGTGTAGAGGTGGTGGTGGTTTAGCATAATAGCATGGTGGCACCAGAAACTCTGGGTCCCCCTTTGTTGGTTCATCAGACCAAGGAGAGCCAAATGTCTTATGAAGATTTTCTGATGAATTCAAGTTCAACCCAAGCGTTGTCAAGTCAATCCCTAATGCCAAAGAGGTTAGATCGGGATCACTCATTCTAATAACACTTAACAAGCCCAGCAACCCAAAAGGATCAGGAGCAGTTTGAGCAGCCTGCATTGACTTCATCCCTTGATCCCTAAATGGCTGATTTACAGCTGAAATCTGCTGTAACCGGAATTGAGATTGATTTTGGTGTTGCTGATACTGTTGGATAAGTTGGTCATACGATCCAATTCCAGAAACAGCATTTGATGAATTTAAGGGTCTTAAACCAAGCCCAGGTGGTCCACTAGTCTGAATTGATAATGAAATTCATAGATAATCAAAAACAATAATCTTAATAATAGTAGGAATCTAGAGATAAACAGTGCCATAAATTTCACAAATGTGCTAACATAAAGCACTTGTTGCTCAGAAATCCAAACCTGCGAGTGATAGGTCGAATGTGATGACGGAAATATATCAGAACCATGAAGAAGGTCTTGATTGTTTACATTTGAAAATGACACACCACTGCTACTGACAGCTGGAGTGTGTTGTTGCTGTTGTGGACGATAAGATGAGTAACTACCTCCTAAGTTGAATCCAGCTGACCTACCCATCTGTAAAAGAGTATCATCATAAAGTCAGGATGATTCATAACAGAAACATTCCTTCAGTTGCTGGAGAAGAAAAGAGGCTAAAATAGTTTATCAAGCTCACAGAGAAATGCTGAGATTGCATCATTGACATTGTATTGTCATGTAGTTGTTCCTTCTGGTGCAAATCCATACTATAATCTGCATTACCACCTGAAACAAATCTAATATTATAGTCAACATTATAAAAGTTCGGATTTATGCAATACTATGTGCCAACCATTTTTATTCTTATGCCTAACTCTATGGGCTAGTTGACTAGTAATCCACCAACCAAAAGTAAACTGATTTATGTTTTACAGAAAATAAAAACATCAACAAACCTTTAAATCCAGGTAAGGCTGGAAAATCTTCATTTTGAATGCTAAACTCTTGATTTTGTTGAACAATTGGACTAACTCCAAGGCCTTGTTTTCGTAATGAGCCTGAAAGCATTTGATACATACTTTTAACATATTTAAAGGAAAATTTACCTAGATAAAAGAAATATACATGATTAAGTGGCTTACCCAATTGTCCTTGAGGGCCTCCAGCTGAATTAGGCCGACTTGTTAACTGTGGGAAATCATTATTTATATCGAAAGGAGAATTGTCATTGGAGTTCACGTCATTCAACATTCCTATAGAACTAAGATTGTTCACTGCCTGTACATGGTTTTGTGAAAGAGGACCCCCGGCTGTAGGATAAGAATTACCTAACATAGAGATTACCTGAGGAGATCCTGAATAGAAAAAAAAAAATTATTTCATATCAGCAAACCGTGCAGCAGGAAAAATTAACTAGAAGCATGCTTCCTGAGACAAACAATTAAGAAACAATTACAAATGCATATAAATTCATCAACTAAAATTTGCTTATAAACCTCAGCAATTATTCATAATACAACAACACAAAATCACATAATATAATAAGCACTCAACAAAAATCCAGGGTTTTGACAAGATATAACCTAAAAGAGTCGGTGTGGCTACCAGCAAACATTTTCCGCCCCAGTGTATCATTAATTATACAAATATTGTTCATCTCATCCTCAAGAAAATTAAGAGCTGTCAGTAAAAACAGTGGTTTAGCTTCTTTGATTTTACCTTGGGCAAGCACACCACCCATAAGCCGATTTTGTCCTTGCACACTTAAATTTCCAGATCCACTGTTTGCAGTTAAATTCAAACGTGATGCAAGTCCAGGAACAGATAGTCCTCCGGCAGAGCTTATGCTCCTTCCCAAGTTTCCACCACCAACCATGTTTCCCATAGAACTTGTTATCCGAGGACCTGCATTTCCCAAAATTGGGGATACTCCCAATCCTGGAACAGCATTCCGGTTACCAATAGCAGCAGAAGTAGGGAGAATTCCAGGAATAGAACCACCAACTCCATTCGTGTTGGTACTAAAACCAGGGTTCCCTACAACACTTATACCTCCTCTGTTGGCCACACCCGAATGTCCATGGGAGCTAGCATGAGATAACTGCAAATAATAGAATTGCAGAGCAGATGAAAACAAATATAATGCTTTAAGACATAGCTACCCAGAAATAGAGATGTTCATCACCCCAGATTCAAACAAAATACAAGCCACATTAGTTTGTCTATAAATCCTTAACAAGTACCTGAGAGAGAGCAACAGGAAGATTATTGGAAGCAAACCGTCCACTAGATAGACTACCAGTAGGCTGCTGAACTCCGCCTGAAGGAACACTATTGATTGATGAGTTTCTGGATGTTAGTGTACCTGGCATGTTAGGAACGTTGAAGCTTCCATGAATATTATGCATCCCTTGAATTGTTCCTGCAATAAGAAAGTTCAATATTACACCACATTTCAAATAATATAAACATGTTCCAAAAAATTCCACCCACCAGTGTGATGAAAAACAGGAGATACTGCACCAGACTGACCAGAGAAAGATGTAGCAAAGGATCGTCCGGAACTGTCTGGAAGATTTGATGCTGAACCGTTTATAGAAGACTGCAATTTAATATGAGTTAAAATAAGCACAAACAAAATTCAGAAAAGCACATAATCAAAATTCAATCGCATAAATACCAATGAGACAAAAAGCTTTACAAAAGAAAGATCTTACAGCACCATATAAAATCCAAAGTTAAAGTACGACACCAATTGTTTCCAGAAAAAAAAATATGAGACCAATTGCCAGCATATGTGCGGTCTGAAAAGAGTTGCAAAATTAACTAATATATAAGACTAACAAGACATTTAAAAAAAATCCTATGGAAAGAAGTATTCGGCAAGTTTGGATATGGATTTGCTAAAAACAACAGGCAATTAGCTTCATAATTCATGCTAATTTGATCAAGATATATGATGAAGTGACAATACATTAAGCAACCCCGACATCGCATAAATGTCAACAGGTCATGCGAAAAATCATTCCTCGCCCAGAAGCAGCCGTGCCCTCTCTTGAATTATAGTTAACGAAGACAGCTGACCAGAAAGATTTGGCTTATGCCTGAAAAGGACAACACTAAAGTAAGAATTCAGCATACTCAAAGCAAAATTCTGAATCAAACACAACAAGAATACACAATAAAAAATTCCGTGATAGAAGGGTGAACAATGACAGCAACAAGCAGTTAAGAACTACACAAAACTCAAAAGCCACGCTGGAGACACGCAACTGCAAACTTCTTGTTAAAAATCATACCACATTATCACTTTCCAAATCTACAATATCCGCTTTTATAGTAAACAGAAAAAAACTATTGCTTTCAACACACATTCCAATTATTCTATTGGCCAAGTAGCACGGAAGAAACTCGCCCGTGCCTCCCTGCAATGTGCACATCAGACAAAGTACCTTCAATTTCAAACACCCTGGTTCACCATATCATTTTTTGGCATAGTAAAACCAATGAAAATGCACGAAAAGCACAAAATTACACTCAACAATACGAAAAAGTCAAAAGCAGCAACTTATCAGCTAAAACCTACAAGAACCACATTTCCCATAAACTCCACAAAGCTAACCACAAGTCCCTAACAACACATAAAACTTCAAAAATAACCCAAAGCAGCAATGCAGCATTAAATATACAAATAACACACTAATCCCATTGCTCACAGCAACAATTCCCAAAAAAAAAACATATCATATAACAAAATAAACTAAAAAATACAGTACTCTAAATTCAAACACTAAAATTTCTACAAATGATAAACCCAAAGAAACCAACAAAATAATCCCATTTTACACTACTTCACTATTCAAAATAATTACAATATTATGCACAACAAAAACAAAGTAAAACCACTATTGCTGCTCTCACTAAATAAAACCAATAACATTAACATATGCAACCAAATAAAGCATGCATACAATCAAACAACACATGAAAAAAAAATTTAAAAATGAAGGCAGCAACAAAACCCTAAAAGAGAAGTAGTAGTAAAATCTGAATACAAGGGGTGGAGAAACGATCGGGCGGGAGCGGGTAAGCGAGGAAGAACCTGAAAGTGAGTGTAGATCGAGCAATTTGGAAGAGATCTTGGGAGTGAGTAGAGATATGGAGGTGTGAGAGACGGGAGGGTTTTCCTTCGTTTTCTTTTTCGTTTGGTTTGTGAGTAACAGATTTTGGGGTTTGTGATTGTCTTTTTTTTTTTTGGTTGGGTTTGAAAATTTGTAGAGAGAGAAAGAGATGGGGCTTTTTATTTTCTTTTAGTTTTAGTTTTATTATTATGGAGGTGGTGACGTGGTGCGGTGGTTGTTTGTGAGTGGTTGATGAGATTGATGGACTTGCGGCTGCGATTTTTCTTTTGTTTGTGAATTGCTTTTCTGGCCGTTCGATTAGAATACTGTTTTGGGGAAAATGACGTGAGTTTGAAAGGAAAGGCTTCCAACTTTTCATGTTTATTATTGGCAAATTACATCGAATATTAGCATAATCAATTAAACAATATTTTCAACCAAGCGTGTCTCGGTTCAGTGGTGATTGAGGCTGAACTTGGTAGGGCGGACTACGGTTTGATCTCCTACAACGCCGCTTAGGAGGAGAATGAAACCTAACCACCCAAAACTCCTCCCCAAACTTGATTAGTCTCGGCCCAGTGGGTCGTGGATACCGGGGCTTAGACCAAAAAATCGAATGTTAGCACTGTATTTAATTAATGTAACTAGACCTGTCAATTTTTAACACGACACGTCATGCTTTTAGGAGAGCTTAAGTTTAGCATAAATGGGTTTATGTCACGAACATGTTGACCCGTTATGACACGTCAAAATAAAGCATGTTCTTGTTATAAATGTGTCAACGCGTTTGTAGTATGATTAACTCATTTAACATAAACGGGTAATCATGTCGTATATTGACACGACATACTCAAGGACGTGTTTATGATCCATTTAAATATTAACAATAATAATTATTAAAAAAAACCTCAACCCCACCATCACCGCTACATAACCTCACCCTCCTCACTACATGCCGCTACAAAACCTCACCCTCTTCATCGCACGCCGCTACACTCTAAGGTCTTACTACCGCTCCTCGCCAGTCACCTATAGGTACGTCATTTTTTGTGTAGTCATATGAGATTTGACTCGGCCTTAATACTTTGTTTTATGTGATTTATTTTTGTGCACTCATAGGAGATCTAAGCATGGTCTTGATAAGTTGTTGAGTATGTCTTGAATCTTGATGGGCTGCTGTGTTGATAGGCTATTGGTCGTGGGTTGCGTTATGTTGATAGGTTGCAGATTATGTCTTCAATCTTTGGTTGTGTTGTGTAGAACTAAAATAAAACAGAAAAGATAGAATGGGCATTTTACATGAAATGGCTTTCGAATCTTGATAGGTTGTTAAGTATGTTATTGTGTTGATAAGTCGTTGGACGTGGGTTGTGTTATGTTGATATGCTGCTGAGTATGTCTTGAATCTTGGTTGTGTTGTGTAGAATTGAAATAAAATAGAAGAGAGAGAATAGGCATTTTACATGAAATGGCTTCTAAACCTTAATAGACTATTGACTATGTCTTGAATCTTAGTTGTGTTCCTTCTAACAAAAGTATTGATAGCCTTTTGTTTATTAAAGCTTATTGAGTGTTTTGTTTATTTTATAGAAATAGCTTTAAGTGCACATGGTAAAACAGTTGCCTCTAATGCAAACATGGAGATTGAAGATGATACTAACGATGCTTTAAATGTGTTAGAAGAAATGCTTCCTTCCAAAGAGACCGGAACAAAGAAAAAAGTGGCTCGTAAAAGGAAGTATGCTTCAAAAGTTTAGAATCACTTCGATTTATTACCAAAGGAATTAGGCTAAAAGAGGAGGTACAAGTGCAAACATTTTGGAACCATTTATGTCGTTGATTCAAAGTATGAAACTAGCAACATGAGGTGGGCATATCTCCAATTTTGTTTATAAGTATATGTGTGATGTAGCTCAGTTACTTATTAATTTTAATTCTATGTGTTTATCAAAATTTGATCCTGAAACATTTAGAAATTTGTTGAATGGTGCCATTATTATGCTTAGTCTTCATTTTTAATTTGTGGATTTTGCTAGAATCGGAGTTGTTTTGTCATATTTGAAACTGAAGTTGAACACTTGTAGAGATGATTATGTGAAGATGCTTAAGAGGGAGAAAATGAGAATGAAAAACATGTTAGAGGCATGTCTTGATAGTGTTTGTTTGACTTCAAACTGTTGGACTACTTTGAATTTTCATGATTACATTGGTATGACTGCTCACTTTATTGATAAGGATTGGATTTTACACAAACAAATTTTGAAATTTAGTTTCATGCCACCTCCACATAATGGGATATTGTAACATTCTGGATATTTTTTGTCGTTAAAGGACGATAAATAAATGTTTAAACATCAATATATCAAGGTTGATCAAAGGTTGATATAAGGTTGATACGAAATAATCGAAGAAAATCGGAGAAATGCTGAAAAGGGAAGTAAGCACAGTGGAGGTGGAACTACGCGTGCTCGGCACGACCACGCGTAGTCACCATTCCACCACGCGTGGATTGCTGGAATCTGGAAAAAAAATATAAGAATCGCTCGAATTAATATACATTTAGCAAATGAAAGCCTAAACTTTAGAGAAAACTTGAGAGGAATTGGGAAAAGTTGCCGAGTAAGTGTTCTTGAGTGAGAGGAAGGAAATTAGCAAGAAAACACTAATTCTAGCAGAAATCCAAGTCAAGGTAAGTGATTGATGTTAGGTTTACAAAGAGTTTATGAAGGGTTATATTGATTTTGATGAATTAGAATGTTGGAACTGAATTTGATGCTGGAAATTTGTGTGATTATATGTTAGATGCTTGAATGATCTTTTATATATGGTTTAGAAGTTGAAATTCAAGATGAGAATGGATTGAAGGAAGATTAGGTTTATTAAAGAAAGTTGACATATGGATGAATTAAGGGTTATAAATGATGGTTTGATGATTCCAAGGTTAGAATCAATGTGTAAATGAATAGTTAATGTATTGTATATGGTTAATTACGTACAGGAGAATCTGTACGACGATTGAGGAGGGATTGATACAGTGTTAATTTTTTTGCTTGATTTCGAGGTAAGTGTTCTTACGCTTACTAAATTAGATCGTAAAATGAATTCTGATGTAAATGATAGATTTTCTTTAAACTTATAAACTTGTAAGATAGCTGGCCTATAATGCTATGTTGAGATTGTTAGATATAGAAGAGCTATACTGAAAATGAAATGATGATGAATGAATCATTCATATTACTGTTATGATCTTTTACGATCTAAATTGGATTGATTTGGTATGTTCAATTGGCTTTATGCCTAATTGATAAATGATGATATTGAGTAATTTGATAAGCTTGTATTGCTTATATTGATACATGATTGATATGAAGTTAATTTTGAGACGTTGAGTTAATATTGATACATGATTGATATGAAGGTAAATTTTACCAATTTTCACAAATCGATTTGTTGAGAAAGTGTTAAGGTCGATCTAGGGTAACTCAAAAGTTTTGATTTGTTTCTCTTCCATTCGTTGGGATTAGCCAAGAATGTTATTTTATTATGAAACAGAACTCGATGCCTTTCTTGAGTTTCTTATTCGGAGATTCAGTATATGGATTGATAAGCCAACTCTAGGAAATGCTCTTATGAATATGTGATGCAGAGATGAGCGTGCTATGGAAACAAGAGGAAAAGGTATGCAAGTCTCCACATATCTTGTTTATGGTTTTTTATTATTTTCATGCTAGTAAGTTTGGTAGTGAGTTAAGGTCATATATTCATGATGGCTAAATAAAACTGATAATGGCTTCAAGTTTGAAGATATGGGAATTTATATAGACTGCATACCATGTGTGTAATTTATATTAAGTTAAACCAATAATGGCTTCAAGTTTCAAGATAAGGTTTTTCATATTGGATTTGGTGGGAGGATGCTTAATACTTGGGAAAGGAGGATTGACATGGAGACCAAAATGAGACTTCGCGCTTTAAGGTCTGACTGTCCTTTGCTTTGTAGTCGAGTTTAGTGTATTTTCAATTTATAGAATTGTGTGCGATTGTGAAATATGTTTTTCATGTTATGTGTTTTATTTGTTGTCAAATTTCATCAATGAAGACTTTTTTATGGATTTAGTTGAGCTCGATTGCCAAGATGTTTTTGATGTTTTGAGCTTAATTGCCAAGATATTTTTTATGTTTGCTTTGTATTCAGACTAGATCAATTTAGTCCTCTTTGTACATGTGGAAACTGAGTTTTGAATTATTGATTGATTGTATTTATGCTATTAATAGGTAAGATGAATATAGTCTTCGTCGATTCAATGCCTCGCTCATGTTAACTGGTTATCTTGATCTTTAATTGAATGACCTGAGGGAAAAATTTGTGACGAGTTAAATTTTTACATTGATCACTACAAGATTCTACACGTTTAGAGTCCACAATTTAGAGTCCAACTAAATTTGGACGCTAAATTCTTACATTAAGAGTCCATGTGGACGCTAAGCGACCATGTGGACTCTAATGCTGCGAGAAAATGAACAGTAGCGAAGAAATTTTGGCGGGATAATTTGGAGTCCACGTGGACGCAAAATTTTGGCGTCAACGTGGACATAGACGCCATTATATGGACTCGGTGAATAGTAACACGGGAAAAATTCCCGCTAATTTTAGAGTCCACGTGGACGCTACATTTAGAGTCCACGTGGACGCCAAATTTGTAGACTTTGTGAATAGTGAAGCGGGAAAAAATCCTACCAAAATTAGGGTCCATGTGAACTCCAATATCCCGCCAAAAAAATATATAAATATGGTTTCATTCTTAGTTGAAATGTATACTCTTTTAATTTACCTTAAATAATGTTGTCGATATTGTGAGAAGAATAGAGAGGAATGATTAAGAGCGTTCTTTTGTTGAAAACTTTAACGGATTAAATTGTAAGTTTTAATTTTTTTGCACTTATTTCATTTTTTAATATTATTTTTTTACGTCGACATATTTGTTATTTCTATTGCGTATATTGTTAATTTAAAGTGTTTTTGTAATTGTTAATGTACGTATGGATATATCTATGTTGTTTCTTAATTAATTTAAATATGATTTTAATTCCATTTATTTATATATATATCTTAATATTAATTATTTAATTATTTAAATATAATTTAATGTGCGTGATTATTTAGGTACGAAAGATAAAAAATACGTGAGTGGATGTATATACATACTATTGACGGTTTATTGAATGATGAGTTTATTGCCGATGTTGAACAATTCATGGAGTTTTGCATATCGAATGATACGTTTGATGCAGTTAATCCGTTGGTGTGTTGCCCTTGTAAAAAGTGTCAAAATAGAAAATTTTTTAGTCCTAAGAATGTGAAGGAACATATTATCTATCGAGGGTTTGTAAGCAATTACTATTGGTTGAGAACACATGGAGAAACAGAAGAAATGTTCAATGCATTATTGAGAGAGTCACAACAATATGAAGGAGGTAGCAGTAGTACGTATGATGAGAACTAGAGGAGGGTGAATTATAATGTTGAGGACAACGTTGGACGTCCCACATTGTAAACAGATGAATTTGGGATGAATATTGAGCAGATGGTTTACGACGATTTTGGTGTGCGTGCTAATATGGATACAGACCAACAAAATTATGATGCAGAAATCCCAAATATTTAACCCATGTCGGAACCTCCAAATTCAGAAGCTCAACGTATGTATGATATGTTAGCAGCTGCGAATAGACCATTATGGCCTGGGTGTGATATTAGTCAGTTGGCTGCAACGATTGAATTACTCAGTCTGAAATCCAAATTAAGAATAACGAAGCGGGGATATGACATGTTATCATATTATACTAGACGCATTTCTCACCTGGAGACAACATTACCAGAGACATTTTATGACACCAGAAAAGTGGTAGAAGGATTGAGTTTGCCATATGAAGCAATTGATTGTTGCAAAAATAATTTCATAATTTATTAGGGTACAACCGCAGATAATAATTCTTGCTATACATGTGGGCATCCAAGGTGGAAGCAAGGGACGGTCAAACTTGTGTCATCTTCAAGGATGTTGTAGTTGTCGATCACAAAGTGGTTACAAAGATTATTTGCATAGAAGTCCATGTGGACTCCAAAATAGAGTCCACGTGGACTCCAAAATAGAGTCCACGTGGAAGCCAAAAATTTAGAGTCAAGCGTTTTAGCGTCCAATTTTAGCGTCCAAAATTTGGACGCTAATTTCATTTAGAGTCCAGAAATATGCATTTAGAGTCCAGAAATTTGAACTCTAAATGTGCGAATTTTTGTAGTGGATGCTCATCTTAATTTGAATTATGTCGATGAAAATAGGGATTCAGTTACTCTTGTTGATGATAATGATCTACTTAATGTGATGGTGCAACACCTCATGTTTCTGTGGATTAATGTACAACATAACAAGTCTAGTGCATTTCATGCAAAGACTAGCTCAAGTTCTATTCCTCCAAGATCTCCTCGTGTTTAGAATCCTCGTGTATGGGATTATCATAAGTTGTTCGAGTTATTCGTTCTTTCACAGGCTTTAGCAGAGTTAAGTTGGCAGAGTTAAGTTGGCATACAGTTCTTCACATGGAAACTTGACATTATTTGATCCAAATCTTTGTGCAGTGGCAGAGAATGCGAAGCTTGTCCTTAAGGTATCTTAGAAGCATTATTGAATTTACATCCTAATATGGAAGTTTGCTCTAATCCCAATGATTGTCAAAGATAGGGCAATTATTCTTCATGTTGGTGTTTTCTTATTGTTGTTGTCTTATATGCGGTCTAAACTTAGAACCTGGTATATTGCATGCTTTGTAGTTGGTTTTCCATAATTTAGAATTGAGTTTGATTGGAATAATGGAATTAGGTGGTGTTTTACTTGCTAAGTTGAATTGATTGGTTTTCCATAATTTTTTTGGTGCAATCTGAATATTGTCTGCTATTGGAGATAACTAAAGGTCACCTTGATTAATTGTTGTGTTGTTAGGGAATGTCTGATGTAGAAGATTTAATTCCTTTTTATGATGATGTCTATGTTTCTCAAATTAAACTACACAACTAACTTTCTGGTGATCATGTGTTTATTAGATTCTAAATATGCTTTATTTGTTCTTTGATATGAGCCATGTGTCGTTTCTTCTATTAATTGGATATTCCTAATTTTCATTGCTCCTCTACAGTCGTTTTGGGACATGGCCTGTTGCAATGCTTGCTCAAGGCAAGAACAAAGCTATCTTAGAAGGTCCAATATGCAATGGAAGCCGAGTGATTAGATGGAATACGAATGAGAAAAGTAAAAGGCTTCACAGGTTTCATGTTGATATGTCAGGATTTACTTTTAAGAGTACTATCTTATGAGACCCAAAGAGATGTAACAGTGTGACCCAAATTCGACTACCACTTATTACCGTATTTTCAATATTATTTTTCCCAAGTGGTACCCGGATTTGAAGATCATGAATTTTTCGGAATACAATTTAAAATCATCTCTGTTAAGGAAAATCTTTACACATATACCATTTTAAGTTATGTCATTTTTCTTATTCAAATGGAAACTATATGTAAGGATTTAAAATATAAAATACCTTTCAAGAAATAAGGTTTTCAACTAAATAAATTATACAAGAAAAGAAATTCATTTGACCTCATTTCAAAATACCACTCGATCAAAACACCTATATACATACAATGTTCCGTGTGCCATAGTTGGCATATATTGAATGTTCCCTACTAATATTGAATATGGCAGTCATAAAACGCAAATGAGTTTTGACACTCAATAAGCAACACTATCGAAATGGACATCTTCCATTGGCATTTATACATTTACCAAAAAAATCACGAAAACTATGCAATATAGCTTATCATTCAAGTTACCATTTAAACATTCAAACAATTACACGCATTGGTCCCTTAATCAATCAAGTTCTTTTATGCATCCCACACGCTATGAACATAGCATGCATATTCAACATGAAACTCATGCCAAGCATCCACACCAATACATTCTCGACATCAAGTCGTCCTTCCCTAACATATGGCATATATTAACTTTACATATAATTAAGTTGCATATGATCTATCCACACATCCAATAGCATAAAAAATCATTCATTCATACTTAACATAATCTCATAGTACTTCAAACTTAATCAATTTCAATCCAGCCAATTTCATTCAATCGCAATTTAGGAGTTTTCACGACGAAATTCCAATTCAATAACCACACATTTCGCTGCAGTGCTTCACAAATGAAATTGAAATCTCAAAACATCAAGACATATTTAACACCTTACACATATGATCATGGAAATTAACTTAATTCAATCATACATCAAAATCGTGATCTATGTCACAATTCGCTGTAACACATTCAAACAAACCACAATTAACTAACAATCACATACGTATGCTCATAGCATAAGTTCAACAAGAACGCGTCACATTCAATATGATAAATGTGAATGCACATGTTCTAATGCATTCCTTAACATGATCATACCCGGGATCCCATTATTTACGCCATTACTTGGCCTTAAAATTGACGTTTACAAACGGGCCTTTCGGCCGGGAGTATGTGGTTATAAAGTACTATGGTCCATAGATTTTTACGCCTTTACTTGGCCTGAATAACGCCCTTACTTGGCCAGGCACGCTTGAATACTTTGAAAAGTACTGAGACTTCCACTGTGCCCTGGTATAGCACATATCAAGTACTATCCGTTAAATATTTATATAGAAGTCTGTAAGACCCCCAACCCATCTCCTATGCCCAGGTAGGTTATTGATATATCCTCAGAGGTCAACTTAAGACATGTGATATACCCTTTAATGCCCTTACTTGGACATAACCACTCCTTCATTACGCTCACAAGAGCCTTTTCACTTTATTAAATTGGCTCCCCATGAGCCTAGATGCATGAATGTCTTGTGCATAATCTATGCAACCAAATCATGCATTCATAATCCAATCATGCCATGCTTCACAATATCAATTTTGAGTCATCAAACAATCTCAACCAAACCATATTCAATTAGCATAGTCAAAATCATGCTATAGCATACCAAGATAAAATCAAATGCCAAGCATAAATTAACACTAG
>CANYCX010121921.1:0-13676 GCA_948193385.1 Breynia disticha f. nivosa
TGAGTGTTATGTTTATAATCTTATTCTATACCATTAACATGTTCATAATTTGAATTTAAAGAATATTGGAAATTATTATTTGATATTGAATGAAGTCGACCATTTGTGGTTATGTTACTTACTGAGTTTATAACTCATGCAATTATTGTCTGCAACGCTCGACAGGAATTTTAGAAGTTTCCATTTTGGTCGGGACGGTGCGCATTGCTCAGATTTTGGAGATTTCATAGAGACGGACCGAGGTGTGCTGTGCACTTATTTGGACTAGGATTTTGGTTTGAGTATATGTACATGACAATGCATACATTCAGTTAGTTGTAATTTTGCTGGGTTATTATTAAAAATAGAATCAGTAGGATTCTCATTTCTTTCATAACTTGGAACACTGTTGTAAATTTTTGTATGTATGTTTATGAAAAATGAGTTTGTTATTTTATGTCCTTCAATCTTTATTTCTTATTATTGTTTTATATTATTTGTAAATCGAAAACTTGATTTCTGAGTTCAAGTATCACTTGCAGGAGGGAAGTTTATACGTGAGTGATGATTGAATTCGGGGGTCACAGTAAACTTATTGCTTTCTTCTAAAATTGGTAAGAAAGTATTATTTAAAAAATTATTGAAATAAAAAAAACAAATAAAAAATTGAACCAACTCGTAACCTAAACCGGGTCATAGTTTGAAGTTCAAAGTCGGTGGATTCCTAAATCAACCCAGAACGGAACTAGTTTGAATTAGCCAATTCCAATTCTTGGACCGTGAACATGTTTAGACAAAAAAAAATTTTAAAAAAAAATTCACATCTATTTCTTTTGATTGAGATATTTATTTTTTCAATTAAAAACGCAAGATCTACTTTAATGCTAGGGAATTCCAATGTATATTCTCAAAAACATTAAGATAATGCTAGTTTTGGTGGGGAAAATGAAGTTGTAGCTATGTAAATCACAAGTCTCCATTAGCATAATAGTAATCAATAAACAAGGACTCGTCCAAAAGATTTCCTTAGTGGTAACCACGTGATGATATTGATGAAGCATTTAGAACGACACCAACTCTTAAGAAACATGAGGATTTTGGTAGAACACAATCATCACTCGTGGAGTTTAAAAGCGGAAACCAAAAATAAAGGTCTGAACAAGTTACAACTGTGGCCTAAATGCCAATCTTCAAGTCATTTTGTACAGAGAGATGTCAACTCAAATAAATGACAATATGAAACAACACTTTGGTGTCATTTAAAACTAAAAAATAAAATTTACATCCACTCTTTTTCCTCCTCAAATACTTTATAGTTCCATCACTTTCTTAGTAAAGACACCCATTTGCATACAAATAAAAAGGAGGAAGAAGAGGGTTACGTGAAGAGGAAGGTAGAAATAAAGCAGTACTTGGATTCTGAAAACAAAGCTACGCCCCCTCAATCCTTCAAGCTCGCTCTCCACATACCATCCAATCGACTGCTTATTCAGGTATTTTACCATTTGATGAATGCATGAACAACAAGAGATTAGCCTACTCAAAGAAATGATGGAACCTCCATTGCTGCTATTTCTTATAATGGATAACTTACTGATAAATTCCTGCCAAAGAAGATATGGCCACATCCGCTCTAGTGCTATGAAGTTTTTCCTTTAGGTTTTGGTGACTGGTAGGGCTGATTATAAGGGGAAGCCCTTGCATCACTTATACTGGATAAGCTCCTTAATTGTTGCCCATTCCTCGAAACAAATCCTCCTCCGTGCGTTCTGATGCTACCTTTCGCATTTGCATTCGACTTGTTACGATCAGCCTGCATGGTTTGAAAGTAATAGGAAGAGCTGGCCATATCCTTCAGGCTTGGCAAAGGTTTTAGAGTTTCAACAACTTCACTCATCCGTGGTCTGGCTTTGGGATCACGACTTAGACACTGGGAAGCCAGTTGGATGGCTTTTTGAGCACCTTTGATTGAAAAATGACCTTCCAAGCGAGGATCTAATAACCTATAGAACCTTCTTTTGTCCCCAAAATGGGGTCTAGCCCATTCCACAAGGTTATGTTCCCCATTTGGTCGGTTCTTGTCCATGGATCTTCTGCCGGTCAACATTTCAAGCAAAACTACTCCAAAGCTGTAGACATCGCTCTTAGATGTTAAATGTCCTGCACAAACAATGGAGTGGAGTAGAATGTCAGATTATACATCAAAATGCATGTACTACTTCTAAAATACAATAATCCTTGCAAAACATTTAAAAGGTTAAAGCTGTCAAAGGAAACAATAAACGGTGCCAAGTTGTGAGATACAGGATGCTACTGATACACAAAAATGAAAGGATCTTCCATTACAGAAATCTCACAAGCCTCCTCTCTTAATCTCAGCAATGTTTGATCCGTAACAATTCAGCTTCAATGGCTAAATCAGACTGTTAGAACACTTAAAGAAAGGTGTTCATAGCTCGAGTTGAAAGAGTAACTTGCTTGGGACCTATAGTCCTGGCTGGGTTCGAAAGTCATCTGGGTGATTAAGGTTGGATACGAAAAGTCTTCCTCGGAAAAATGAAGGTATTGAATTTTTCAGCAAGTTTTGCAAACTAATGTTTCATTTAAAAATCTATCCGCTTTCAACTATTGAAAGTTTCTTATTCAACGTTGCAAGGAAATATCAAAAGTAAACTAGCAAATAGACTAATCTGTAAGAAAAATCAATGCATGTTTCTGCCGTATAATCAGATCAAACAAAAGAGCAAATAAAACTACATACCGGTCATCACGTATTCCGGGGCAGCATAGCCATATGTTCCCATAACTCGAGTAGATACATGTGTTTTGTCTCCCTCCGGACCATCTTTTGCAAGTCCAAAATCAGAGAGTTTGGCATTGTAATCCTAAAACAATATTATGTTTTTTCTTAAGTTGTGAAAAGAATTAAAAAAAGAACTTGAAGGATAACAGATAGGTATACCATTGAAGTGCATGCATGCTAAACACGTACCGCATCTAGTAATATATTAGACGTTTTAAAATCACGATAGATCACTGTTCTCTCAGCTTCTTCATGAAGGAAGGCAAGACCTTTAGCAGCACCAAGAGCAATTTTCATTCTGATAGACCAAGGAAGAGGCAAGGACCCTTCTGCATATGAAATGGTTGTTACCAAAGAACATTAAACATCAATTCTGAAATTTTATGGACGGCAATTGATGACACACAAGATGTAGAGTACACATAGCATGAAACATGGAAATACCTAATGCAAAAGTTAATTATAGCGGAGGAAAAATTTATACTGAACTAGCAAAAGCTATAGAACTAAATTTATATGAGCATCACACTATAAATAACATTTTTTCTTGAAGAAGATTAGATAACAATAGACTTCCATGCCGACATACATGCAAAAGATACACCTTTCTGTTTCCTACTAGAGATAACAAGGAAACCGACATGCCTCAATGCAATGAGATTATCAGTGCCGAACTATCATATTGCAATGTTACGAAAACACAGGAGATTAATCTTTATTGATGCTTAATATTTCACATAATGAAAGGAATCAAAACACCGAAAAGGTTAGAAAATCAAATATCACAAAAGCATGATGCTGCAGCCTTAGATCAGCATGTTACTTCATTGATCAACAACCAGTATCCCCATAATTAACGCTTCACAAGAAGCTAAAAGGTTGTACAAAAATCAACAATATCCTCTCAACATACAATTCTAACTAGAAGTAAGCTTACTTCAACCTTTTGACACACTAAATACATAAAATTAGATTATATCACACGACTAACAATGATTTAGTAAACACAACAAGACTTGGAAGGCAGTGCCCAACAGCCCAAGCAGCTACTCGTAAACCACAAATGCAAACTAAGACAAGTACTTCAAGTGCCAGTACACATGATATTTATACCCAACGGTTCTATAAGAACACATGAAGTATGCTTATCCACAGTTGCACAGAAACAAACTTCATAAGCAGTACACATTCATGAAAGTCATTCATTAGTAAAGAAAAAAGTTTCATCATTGGATAATCAAGCACAAAATTTGTTGCACATAAGAATTCAACATAAGTTCAACAAATCAAAGTTTTAGACCTAAGAACTAACAAATTAGGGCCTATGAAATGTTCTTGAAAAAACTATGGCTAACTTTACATCTGAAAGCAGACATTCAAAAATAAAGTTACAAGCGAAGCAACATCCACTTTACCCATCCAAAAACACAACATACAGAGCTTTCTGAAATCTAAAAACAAGCTACTACACACACTTTCTTTTTCTAACATATGCCATCTAATCTATGATTGCAAAGTGAAGATATTATCAAATGTCATACTAATGGAGACACTATAATGACACAAAAACCATAGATTATAAGAAAAGAAAATAAATGAATAGAAACTTTGAATCCACTAATTCTTCATCACGTACTTCGAAAGAGATGATTCTCTAAACTTCCCCGAGGCATAAATTCATACACCAGCAATCGTTGATCATCTTCAATGCAGTAACCAATCAATTTAACCAAATTAGAATGAAGAAGGTTGCCAAGAAAATTTACTTCAGCCTGAAACATTGCAGAGTGTAAGTTTAATTTAACTTAGAAAGCAGAAGTGCAAGTCAAGAAAGGAAAGAGATCGTACAAGCCACTCTTTATGCCCCTGAAGTCCATCATGATTGAGGGTTTTAACTGCTACAGTAAGGCCAGTACCAGGTTTCACCGGAGCAGTTCCATTTTCCTCAATCCATCCTTTGAATACACAACCAAATCCACCCTCCCCAAGAAGACTCTCAGGCCTGAAATTTCTAGTTGCCAATTTAAGGTCATTAAATGTAAATTTTCGAAGCTGAGAGGCAAGCTTTAGTTCCTCACTGAATTTTGGCGTTGATGAAGTACTTTCTGCATTACTTGTGGTTGTAGAGGAGATCACAGGACCAACTGGTTGATCTCTGCTGTTCTCATTTGTGGATTTACTTTCAACTGAAGAAAACAGCAATCAGTAATTGTTAAGGTTTAATTAGTAACAATTACATAATAACTATAAATAAGGAATACAAGTACTAAGCTTGAAAATATTGAGATGAAAACATCTTCATAAAGGTAGCATCTTAATTTATTAAGCCTTAGTATTCAATTAAGGGAAGCTTATAAATCATGAAAACAACTACTCATATTTGACCTAACAAGCTTATTACAACAAGAAAGAACCAAAAATAATAACAATAAAGCCATATAATAACAATAAAGCCATATGTGGCCAAGATCCCCATAATTGAAACTTCCTGATAAACATAATGAGGCCTATAAATCCAAACAACTTATGATTTGTCTTTGATGAACACAAACAAACCATAAAAAAGAAAGAAAAAACATACTGAAGTAGAAAAAGAAGAGCACAACAAAAGTGAGCAACAACAATCTTCAAACCTAAACAGTTCATAATCATGAATCAAAAGGAAAAATAATTCAAGTAAAAAAAAGACTTTTTTTTGTCTTTGTGATTACCATATTGAGTAGTGGTGCCACTAAGAGAGTTATCAACCTTTGATCTTGAAGTCATGCAACCACCCATCAATCTTAACTTAACCCAACAACCAATCTCTTTCTCTTCTTCATCTTTATCTTTCATTTTCTTGTTCTTGTTCTTCTTCATTGATTTAACCTCCAAATTCTTGACCTTTACAGAATCAGACCCCAAACCCATCTCTAAAAAACCAACAACTCTTATGAAACCAAACTCAAAGAAGCTAAGTTTGCAGCATTTGGAGGGTCAAAAGAAGGTTTGAGGAGAGAGAAAGGGTGCTTGAGAAAGAGGGAAAGTGTTGAAAAGCGGGCAGAGAACGGGCAGAGAGCAAAGGCAGGTTAGGGCATGAGAGAGAATGTTGGAAAGTGGAAGAGATTGGTCAGAACAGTAAACTTGGCATATTCCAAACAACAAATCATATCATTACATGCATAAATGGATATCCAATAAATATATATGCTCGCTTACCTAAATTCTTAATATTATAAAAACAAAATATTACTTTTTTATTTAAACTACAGTGCTTTTATCAGTAAAAAATAAATTTAATGTATTTAACAATTAAATTTTCTAAGCTAATTTCCTATACGAGTATTAAAAATAGACATAAATGAAGCATGATTGAAGTAGATATTGTTTTGGTGATTGGAAAGTGAAATGGTAGAAAGGATATGGTAGTGTTATAGTTGAAAGAGTTTGGGGATTTTGAAGAAGTGGGGGCTGTCACTAAAACATAGGGTTAGTAATTTCTGACACGATAACATGATTAATGAATACACGATTAGACACGACAAAAATGATACGAATTTTATTTTTGTTATTTTTATGCCTTAAATAATGATATTTGATAGAAAAATTACTGACACGATTATAACCCGTCAACCCGAATTGTCACCCTACTAAAATATTGCCACATCACATAAATAAATAAATAATTGATATTTGATGATGACATACTCTAGTAAGTGTGAGAGAGGATAGGGTTTTTGGTTTAATAATTAATGGTGCATGTATTAAGCGCGTAGATTAATTGGTTTAGAGTTGTCTTAGTTTAATCAGAGATCTAGGACTTGAGTCCTAAGTAAGCAACTGTTCTAAAACTCAGGAGATTTTTGCCGCTTTTGTAATTCTACCCGATTTGAACAAGAATGTTTAAGATATCGGGTGATTCAAAAAAGAAAGATGGTGCAGTCTTGTGTTCATTTTGTGCACAATTTTGTCACGCAATTATAGACTCTACTGCTTTTCTTCTCTCTGCTTTTTTGTTTTCCTGAAATCGAACACTCAGTTGTTTTATTGCCAAAACAAATTGTTATTGCACGAATATTGTTATTTCAATTATGAGATATATAAATATTTGGTTTTGCTCCTCTCAAAACATATTAAAACTTCAAAAAAAATCTAAAAATCTTTCCATAACAAAATTAATAATATCAGCTTTCAATTGTAGTCTTTCTAGTTGCGCAATCAAATACAAATCTCAAATCAACATAACTCATTAGCACATTAATCCAATCCATGCTCAAACTTGATTTGTTTAAAATGAAATACAAATTTGACTAGTTTAATAAATGTGTTAACTCATTTAACTAGTGTTATTAATCAGATAAATTTATTATATAGGTTATGGATTTGACCGGTTTAATTAACAAAAATTGTCTCATTTATTTATATGAATTAATAAATTAAATGAATAAAAATTTATCCTTTAACATCTATTGCATTAATGCTCAAATCTAAATTCTTAAGCCTATTTTTTAAAATATATAGTCTTATTTAATTTTTTTTTTATATTTTTAAATTAATTTTTTATATACTTTAAATATTTTATTTTTTAAAAATTATTAATAATTTTTTAACATATCATAACGGACCATATTTAGTTTGTGTCTGTAGTTGGGTTTGTCTGTTTAACAAAATTTTTAATTGGTTATAAACAGACCTATTTGCGATTCAAACTCATTTACAACATACCCAAGCTTATATAACTTCTTATCGAGCCAGATCAGATTAGTAAATTCACTCAATTTTTGTCAGATCACCGTTAACAATGAAAAATACTCACTAATGTTCAATATGAGACACAAACACTCTTTGCATTTTTTTTAAATAAACAAGCAATTACCTTTTCTTTTTTTGTTACAAAATTTTAGGAAAAGGATCGATCTAACTCACAAACCAAGAACAAACCAGAACAGTGAAAATTCTGCAGTATTAAAAAGTGATTTCCACTAGAGGGGAAGCAGGTTTAAGTCCAATGTGAAAGGAATTTACACTTAAAGGGAAGATTGTTAAGAAATAAATGAGAATTCCACATCTGAGAGTTGTGGGGTGTGGAAAGAATTTAGAAGTGGGGTGGACTCATAGCCCAATACCTTAAGGTTTTGGATAAAAATGTGGCATGAAACTCACTTGTGTTCTTTTTGTCTGGTATTCTCCTGCACTAGGCTCATGCTTGAGACAGATCTTCCCTAAGGCTGCCTAGATCTAACATAGAGTATTTGAAATAAAGGAGGATATTTGACAACAATTAAATAATGGACATGCTTTTATTTTTTAATCAATACCGACATGTTTTGATTGTCAAAGAGGAACTTGTTCAAATACTGTGTTTAAAGTAGAAGACACTGTTTTTCTTTTAATACATAAAAATTACTTTTCTCATTTATTGATCGTCTTTTATTTGTGTCCGTGTAGAAAATTTTCACGCATACTGAATTAAAGTATAATTAATCTATGTGCAAATCAAAAAAGCTGAATGTGGACTCGTATTGCCTAAAAACTTAGACTTTTAAACTAAGGATTAACTAAATTACTCTAAACTACAGAAAGGGGTAAAGAAAGTAAATGCGAGAGGAAATAAAGAAAGCAAAATGCTTAAAATAAACTAACTTAACCAAAGTAAAGTTACAAACTAAATAAAAGGCTTACACTAGATGCCTCTGATAATGATAGGCTTGTTATTCGCAAGTGATCTCTTGGGTGTTATCTAAGTAAGCGTATTCTAAACTAGGAGATTACACTAAAGAAATTCTAAAAATAAAGCAAAATAAAGTAAATGATGTGTAATGTGTATGTTTCTTTCCTCGTTCAAAGCTTCCTATATTTATAGACATCATTACGTTGTTATCATTTTTGAGAGGTTTCTACCATATCTTCTTTGCTCTTATGTGAGACTCAAAATTAAAACCATTATTTTCTGAATATTCAAAACCATTCCCGATTTTAATTTCAAATCTCAAAATATAAAAAAAAACATTTATCCAGACCTTCCAAACAGTTGCAATATAAACATGGATATGTAAAAGAGTTATTAAACAATAAATGTGAAATGTACAAATAAATACACTTCTTTTACATCTTTTCAAAACCATCCATGTTTGTCATTTACGTGTTCGAATCCTCCTCGCTTTAATCCTGTTATACCTGCACAACATGTAAACAAATAAAAGGGATGAGTATAAAGATATACTCAGTAAGTGTAAACCCAATTTAAGTTTAAATGAAGTGCAGGAGTCCAGTTAGCACAGACGTGCTGATGAACACGAGATCGCGTTCATCCCTTCATCCCCAATAGTCAAATATCATATTGAAACATAAGTTCATTTGTATTCAAAGTCAATATCCAACACGATGACGTGCTGGTCGGTACGAAGACGTACTGAGTTACTAAATTTCCATTTCCAACTCTGTTTCCTTTTCAATCGAGTATTGATTAAGTGCTTTGTTTCAGTTACATTTCTAGAATGTCATTTGTACTATATGTACAATCAAATAAGCAAGTAGACTCACACAAGAGTCATAATCATACCAAGGCACACACATACTCAATTGAAACCATAAGCGCAATAACTTATCATATCTCATAACTAATTCATACAAAAATCATAAGTCATTCCATAATCAATCAGATATAATCAACATTCATAAACTACAAACCAATCAAGCTAATTATGAACGCGTATTAAATGTGTGCATATGATTGCTATCTAAACACATGTGAATGCCCCGAGGTCTTTCTTTCTCTTTTCTTTTTCTTTTCTTTTCTTTTTGTTTTCATTTTTCCTCGGTCCTAAAATGGCATCATACCCAGTACGGCATAGAACCTAGCTCAGAATATCATCGATCCTAGACCGGCTTCGAGATCTCTCTCGGAATAATCCTCAGGCCCAGCCTAGAATATCAATCTCAGTGTCACACAATGAATGCAACACAATGAAAGTATAATGCATTCATATCCCATAATCTCAACCAAGTATGCTCAAACATGCTCAACAAAGCAATCACATGCTTTCGTATCTATCGCAATCTCATATGAACATCAAACAAGGCATCTAGCCAAAAGAGCATGTTAATCAATCATATATCAACCATATGTCAACATGGCAAAAGAGCATACTATTAAATGAATCATATTAAACCATGTCAATTATCATCATATGCTCATAAAAATCAATATAAGCAAGAAACCATATTAAGTTTCACATGTTCAATAGAACATAATTAATTATGAGCATTTGTTCATTCTTTTATTCATACCTCTTTACTTCTTTAAGCTCTCATGCTTACATTTATTTCTTTAATTAACATACATAGTGCAAGCATAAGAATACTTACACAATCAATAGTAAGCATAGGAATACTTACTTAAATACGCATAAGCAAATAGTCACTTACAAGTGAAAAATTCACTTATTTAGCTTTTATAACTTGTAACCATTCATTTAATTTACCAAAGAACATATAAGTTCTCATTTGCCATGAATAAGTGTAAGAACACTTATGAAGTTTATTTACAAGATCATTAGTAAGCATAAGAACGCTTACAAGAGCATAACATTTCCATGTTCTCTTACTTATATCATTTGTAAAATCATTTATCATTCAAAATATTATACCATTTAATTATGCAAGAGCATAATCATAGTAAGTATAGAACACTTACAATGAATTTATGTAAGTAAAGAAACACTTACCTTAAAGTACATGCAAAATTCGAATATCACCATAAATGTATCAATAGATGTCTAAAAAACTACGACCTAAACACATTATAGAATCATCAACTCTTAGATGAAAATGAGGTTGCTCGCCAGGCAAATACTGCGGTGCTGGATAGTAGAAAGCAATTGGTGGCTAATAAGGAATGATTGCCAAGCTAGGGGCCAAAGACTGAGCTGGAGACTACGGCTACAGAGGAGTGGTTGATGCAGAAGGTGCAGCTAGTGGAGGTGTAGGAGTACGACAATGGCGCTTGTATGTAGAATTGACAACACTAGAAGTACGACAACTCAAACACTCTGCCAGAGATCTAAGAGTAGCCTTGATAGAATTTAGGTGACTAGTAGTCTCCTAGCAGAATGCCTGGAACTGCTCTTGTAATGCCCCAAAAAAATGACCATTTGATTCTTGGAAAGATGTTTAATTAAGTTGGAATGATGTTCAAAATAAGTTGTAAATATGTATACATAAGGGTATATATGCCAGAAATCGAAAAAGAGTCAAAATCGCAAAGTAGTGCTGAGAAATGAAAAATAGCGTATGTTTAGATGGCATTAACATATGTTATTCTCCATTTCCTAAGAATAATGTTAATGGCAAGAATAACGTACGTTATTCTTGCCAGATTTTCTAGAAATTCATTTTTGCTAACGTACATTAATTTCAAAAATAAAAATACATTATCGGGGGTTCGAACATGTCATTAAATGGGCAGAACACATTTCAATTCGGGGTAAAAACACCCCATAGCTCCCCAAACATCCTCTCAACTCCCAAACACAATTCTAAGGTCACCCTAAACACTAAAACAACCTACCAACTCATGGATTTTAGTGGACTAAGAACACAACGATCCCTCCATCTGATTCCCTCTGAAATTAGGGTTTTGAACAAAAAGAGGAGAATGGTAAAATCCCTATTCTAGCATGATTTAGCTGTGAAATGAAGTACATTTGGTAGGGTTTTTTTGGGTTTTTGCTGTAGTTGCTTATTCCATAAGTATTTAACTAGAAAACGAAAGATTTGGAGAGATTTAAGAATCTAGGGTTGTGGGGAAAAATTGGGAATCCTGGATAATTAGTAGAGTATATGAGAAGTGAGGTATAATGTGTGGTGAATGATGTAAAATGTGACTTAATGTGTGTAGGTATTGGCATTCGGGAACACGAATCGGATTTGAGGAAGAGCCGATTCAGGGATTTTTGAGGTAAGTGCACTTGACACTTATTCTTGTGGGATTTTTCCTATGAATTGTGATTGTATGTGATAAATTCATGCTTTGTGGAAATGATAGTAAAAATATGTCGTAAAAGATTTGAGGGCTTGAATGCTCTAATATGGTTTGTTTGGAATAAGTGTATGAACTCGTGTTGAAATGGTTTGGAATGCTATAAGCTGCTAGTAAAGTAATATGGGAATGATATCTTGAAGAATTGTTTAAGGATGTGGGACTTTGTATGTGTGAATAAGTGTTAAAATGTGTTAAGAAAGAGATGAACTAATATGACTTGCTTGTTTGTGAGATGATCTATGAGTATGGGTTGTATGAGTGAATGGTACTTGCTATGCCTGTCTTGTGATGAATGAAACTAAAATGATGTTTGTGTGTTATATGTCCCTTTAAGGGAAGAGTGAATATGCATGTGCACATTATGAGTGCTTTAATTTTGGTTATGGTGATGAACTTATAAGAGTTATTAATGATGTATGTGATGGTTGATGCCATGAGACGGCCATGTGAAAGGGTGTGCATATTCATGATAATATGAGAATATCGAATGTATAGTGTGGAACCATTAAGTGCATATGGTCGATGGAAATTATGTATGAATTGAGAATGCATGACTTGCATTCATTAATGATAAGATTGTGTATGGATTTGGAATGCATGATTGACATTCATTCATGTCATTGTGAGCATTTGCATGAGCATACTTGTATGTTTATGCCTTGAGATAAAATAAAAAGGGGGTTCTGCCCAAATTTAAGAACATAAGAGCGAGTGTCTCTTGATGTTATGTTTGAGAGGGGAAAGTCCCCTAGTGTTATTTGATGCCGAATGAGAGTTTGATGTCGAGCGAGAGCTCGAACGAAAAAGCGGGTGAGAGCTCGAATTATGTGCGTAAAAGGGGATTTTGGCCCAAGATTTGAGAACACAAGAGTTTGACTCTTGATGTTACATTTGAGAGGGATTTATCCCTAGTGTTATGCCGAGCGGGAGATCGATGGAAAAAGTGGGCGAGAGCTCGAAGTATGTGTAAAGAGGGGTTGGTGCCCATATGCACGCAACGAGAGTGGACTCTCTCTTGATTTGAGACAGCAGAGATCGAGTAGAGTCTCTCTTTGACTGTGTTTGAGGCTCTAAAGCACATCATTTGTGTGTGGAAATGCATTAGCATTTCATTCTCATTCATGTGGCATTCATTGCATACTTGACATCGATTGTATGGAAATGAATGTGGGGGTTATGGTTAGGATGTGAGCATGAATTGTAAATGAACACCATGTGCTCTTGTATGAGTTAGATGGAATGTGTATAATCTTATATGGTTATGTATTGGTGTAAGTGTGAATGCTTTATGAATTGAGGTGAATTGGTACTTGTGGAGGTACGTTATGATTGTGTTCCAATGAGAATAATGAAAAATATGATATGTGTTTGTGAATGGACTGAAGTAGGTATGTGAACATGTTGATTTGATTTTGTATGAGTAGGGAAAGTTGAATATTAAGGGGCTTGGAATGAATGTAATGGATGTTCATATTCTTGAATGAATATATAAATGATGACATGATGTATGCTTGGTTGAGATTTCATAGATTGTGAGATTTTATGTGATATGCCTTGGAGGCTATATGTTGTGGTTTGGTTGTGAATTGATGGTAATGTGATGTTTATGTTCTTAAAAGAAAATGATATGGGTTATGGTGGTTGATTGTGAAAAATTATATGACTTGATTATGTTGTGGTTAGTCTAAATTTGCATTTGTGTTTGGTGGAAAGTATAAATGGTATGAGATAGGTTATACTTATGGTTTGTTGTGAAATTGGAAATGGCATGAATATATAATGAAATTGTGATTGTTATGTTTGTGTTTGGATTGATTGATTAAAGGAGCTATGTGTGGTTATAAGAGGTAAGAAATGGTTGAATAAAAGGCT